>JAEHOC010000091.1:0-263253 GCA_016834605.1 Chlamydomonas incerta
TGCACCCCATGCCCCTGCACACTTGGCTCCCCTGCCCCCGCCCCCTTGCCCCCTCTGCCCCCTGCCCCCTGCCCCCTGCCCCCGCCCCCTGCCCCCTGCCCCCTGCCCCCTTGCCCCCTGCCCCTGCCCCCCTGCCCCCTGCCCCCTGCCCCCTGGCCCCCCTGCCCCCTGCCCCCTTGCCCCCTGCCCCCTGCCCCCTGCCCACTGCCCCCTGCCCCCTGCCCCCTGCCCCCCCTGCCCCTTGCCCCTGCCCCACCGCCGCACCGTGTTGACGAGGCCCATGTCCGCCGCCTCGCGCGCGTCGTACAGCCGCGCCAGGAACCACATCTCGCGCGCCTTCTTCTGGCCCACCAGCCGCGCCATGTGCGTGGAGCCGTAGCCCGCGTCGAAGGAGCCCACCTGGTGGTGCGGTGGGTGGGGTTGGGGGTGGAGGGTAGGGGTGGAGGGCGGAGGGTGGAGGGTGAGGCACGCCATGACACGTTGGGGGCCGGGGCGGGGAGCGAGGCGTATTGGTGTATCACTGTGTATGGTGTGGTGGTACGAGTGGTGTACACGCACGGCATGTTGTGGCGTGCCGCGTGCGGTTTGGTGGAAGGCGCCTCGCGGGGGGCTCGTCAGGCACCGGGGCAGCCAGTCGGTCCGGTAGGCACACCTTGGGGCCGGTCTGGCCGAAGATGGCGTTGTCGGCGGCGATCTGAGAGTGGGGGTGGGGCGGCGGCACAAGTGTCAGCCGCAGATACCGGCATGCGTCAGCTGCGTACGCGTCAGCCGCACACGCGTCAGCAGGCGCGCTGCCCGGACCCCGGACTCCTGTGCGGTGCCCTCATGTCCGCCGCGCCACCTCCTCCCCGCTGCACCCGCCGTCCCATGCTCATCAACCTTGCAACACCCGTTCAACACCCCGCTCCTTCCACTCAGCCCCCGCCCCCCACCCCCCCAGCCCCCACCCTCCACTCCCACCGCCCGCCCCACCGCCCTCCCGCCTCCACCGCCCGCCCTTCGCCCCACCCGCCCACCCGCCGCCCCCCTGGCCACCCACCGTGAGGTCGCACACCATGTGCAGGATGTGGCCGCCGCCCACCGCGTAGCCCGCCACCATGGCCACCACCGGCTTGGGCAGCCGCCGGATTTGGACCTGTGAGGTGGGGGGTAGGGGATAGGGGGAGGGTCAGGCGCGTGCGTGTGTGTGGTAGGCATGGATGAGGGTGGGCGGGCAAGCGGTAGGTCGGAAGGTGTCGGCTGTGTCGGCATCCCCCATCCCGCATCACCTTCACCGCTCACAAGCCGTGGCTACTGCTCCCGTCCGCCGGCCTCCCACACCGTTCTTGCCACTTGCCCCCCACCCCCCACACTTTGGGGATTGGAATGAACAGCACACGCAACCCCCCGCCGCCCCGCCGCCACCCGCCTGCAGGTCCAGCACGTTGAGGCGCGCGATGCCGTCCTCGCCAACGTAGCCGCCCTTGCCGCGCACCGACTGGTCGCCGCCGCTGCAGAAAGCCAGGTCGCCCGCGCCTGCGGGGGGGATCGGGGGTGTCAGCAGGCGGCGGCCAGAGCGAGCCAGTGCCGGTGCCAGCACCACGCAGGCAGCACTGCTGCGCGCCCACACACCGTAGCCTGCCGGCGTACAGCGTCATGCGCCGTCACAGCCCACCGCCACCGCGCGCCGCCATGCTCACTAGCCCCACACACATGCCAGCTTTACGCGCCAGCGTTAGCGCCCCAGCACCAGCGCCGCGCACCTGTCAGCACGATGACGCCCACTCGCGGGTCGTCACGGGCGTCGGAGAAGCACCACGACAGCTCCTGGACTGCGGTGGCAGGGGGTGGAGCGCGGAGTCGGGTCGGGTCAGGCGGGGTGAATCCAGGGGAAGCCCACGGACATGGAGGAGGGCTTTGCGCACGGCGCTAGCATCATTGCAGGCACCTCCACACGGGAAGCTTTCAAAGCAGTGCCCTAGCACGCGCCCCGGCATCGGCACGCGCCCCCGCTACTCACTGGTGCGTGGCCGGAAGGCGTTGCGCTTCTCCGGGCGGTTGATGGTGATCTGGGCGTCGTGACAGCAAGGGCAGGGAATCACTGCCGGCGTGCATTATGCTAGAGTGCTGGCCATTACGCGAATGAGAGGGGCAACTGCTCACGTGTCAAAGACCAGGCCGTCAACATGAGAATGAGCGCGAGTGCACCCCATTGCACCCCAGAATGCGTGCACCCCGGTGCACTCCGGCAGATGCAACACCCAGTGCCAGATATGCGCGTATCTGGTTGTGAGCGCATCCACCCGGCCACCGGCGCCGCGCTCCCACCCAGCCACTTGCGTGCCGCGGCCCTCCATAGGTACCGTATTGACTGCGCCCCAACCAGAGGTGTCGACTGCTCCCCACCGCGGCCCTGTGCCCCCCACCCCTTGCTGCGCCCTTCCGCCGCCCACCTTGGCGATGCCCTCCTCCGACTTCTCATAAATGACATCCAGCAGCTCCTCCTTGCCCAGGCTGGCCACGCGGCGCCACACCGCCGGCGCGCGGCTGACGGGGCCGTGCACGCGGCCGTAGGAGTTGGGCTTGCCGTCCGCCGACGAGTAGGGCTCCTGCTTGGCGCCGGTGGCGCGCGCGCCGCTGCTGCTCGCGGAGCTGGACGTCGCCTGACGCTCTAGCCAGAGCGGCTCGGCCGGGCGCGAGCCGCTGGCGCGGCCGCTGGCATCGTCGCCCGACGCAAGCAGATGGTTGCCGAGCACCTGCAGCCGGCGCTGCGCCGCGGACATTTCGCTACGTGTGCAGGATACAACGGATTGGCGCGTGAAGGGATTTGGGTTGCAGTCCGGACGCGTAAAGGAAGCGGAATAGGCGGGGCGGTCGCAATTACGCAGATCCTACGGATCCCTGTTTTGCTTTATAAACGTTGCTTGAAGGCGTGCACAAAGACAAATTTATACCGCGGACTCTGGGAGCGCGAAACGCGATGGAGGAAGCAGTTGTCTAATCGCCAAAGCTGCTATACGCGGGAGCATGTATTGCTTGTATTTTTATTCATCCATCAAAACATACTCGCGTGCATGCAGCTATTTTAGGAAGAGCTGTGTTGGGGCTTGCAAGCCAGCCAACCGCTGCACATTCTGACGATTGTTTATTGTTGCTTCGCCACATCTTACTCCTTACGCGTTGTAGAGTCTGGGCGGGCACTAAGCGCGACGACATGTTACATTCCGATTTTCCCGCGCGAGTCTAGAACTCAGGCGCCCGCCCCTCATCTACCCGTGCTGGGGCAGGGAAACTTATAGCTCGCCTAAGGCAGCTGGGCCAGAGCAGCGGGCGACGTCCCTGGCGGCAGCCCTCGTGCAAGGCGGGCGACAGTGTCCCGCACCCACCCGTCGACGGCAAGGGGTTGGCGGAGCTGCAGGCGTTGCGACAGCGGCCGCAGCGACTACTGCGCTCCTGAAAGTCCACGTAGTTCCGGGAGTGGCCGCGGCGGCCATCATCGCGGCCGTCCGCTGGTATCACCGCCCGCCGCTTGAGACGCAGCCCGGCCACGGCCGCGCCTGCGCCTGTGGAAGCGGCAACCGCGGCGGCTGAGTCGGGGGGCGCGGGTCTGGACGCATGCACTGACATGCGACCAGCCGGCAGCGCCACTGGCCGCAGTATGCCCCCCACGCCGCGCACGGCGCCGCACGCGCCACCCCGGCGCGCCCGGGCCACCACCACCACTGCCCTGCTCCTCCTCCTGCTCGGGCTAGTCCTCGTCGCGCCGCCGCAGCCCGCCGCCGCCGGCCCCGACCACTCGCCCTTCCGCGGCTGCGTGGATGTGTACATGCACCTCGGGGAGCACAAGCGCCACGCGGCTCGGGACGCGGTGCAGGCACTGCAGGCCATCGCCGCGCATGTGGGCGAAATGGGGCTGGGCCGGGCGCCGCGCGCCGCGCCGCCGCACGGCGCCGCCGGCGCGGCGCCGCCGACGCAGCAGCAGCTGGAGGGCTGGCGGGCGGGCAACGCGACGCGGCTGCGTGCGCTGCTGGCGGGTACGGGGCTGGGCGGCAGGTGAGCGGTGCCGGGCGCAGGCGGCAAGGGGCGGGGGGCAGGCGAGCGTGTGCAAGCTCTGCCTCGCACCCACCATCCCCACCTTCCCTCTCCCACTCCCACGCCCAACGCATGATATCGCCGCGCCAATCATCTCAGTGAGATGGCGGCCGTGGCGCTGGCGCACACGTGCCTGTCCTCGCGGCTGAACCCGGACGGCTTCGCGGGCCGGCCGGCGGTGTCCATCCTGCTCAACTACTTCAAGCGGCCGCACGTGGTGGCGGCGCTGGCGGCGGCGCTGTCGCAGAACTGCGAGGCGGCCGGGGTGCCCTGTGAGCTGGTGGTGAATGTGGACAACCCGCACGAGGTCGAGTCCTGGGTTGGGGAGGTGGTGTGGGGCAGCGGCGGCGGCGGCCTGGGCAACGCCAGCAGCGGCGCCAGCAGCAGCAGCAGCAGTAGCAGTGCCGGTGGCGGTTCTAGCAGCAGCATCGGCGGCGGTGGCGGCGGTGGCGGCAGCTTTGTGGTGCCCGCCTTCTCGGCTAACCTGCACGAGGCACGCGGCTACAACCGGGCCGCCAAGCTGGCGCGCGGGCGCTATCTGGTCATCTGGCAGGTGGGCGGGTGCGGGCCGCGGGGTGCAGGCGAGTGGGTGGGCCGCCCACGTGTGAACGGGAGCATGCGGGCTGCAGGAGACGGCGTGTGGGAGGCGTGCTCGCGTTACAACACAGGGCCCTGCACCTCTTTCTCTCCTCCTCTGCCACCCGCCGCGCGGCGGCGCAGGACGACCAGCTGCCGCCGCCCAGCGGCGAGTGGCTGCGCTCGCTGCTGGCGCTGATGGCGGCCTACCCGCGGCTGGGCGTGCTGGGCATGAACAAGTTCCGGCTGTGCAGGTGCGTGCGGGTGGGTGGCCGGGTGTAGATGGGCGGGCGGGCGGGTGTGGCCGGCCGGGTGTGCGGGTGTAGCCGGCCGGGTGTGCCTGTTTCAGTGGGCGGTGGGTGTGCATGCTTTGGTGGGTGATGGGTGTGCGGCCAGGGCAGCACCACAATGGAAGGTAGTGTCGCGGTGGGGGGGCGGTCTGGGCGTTCCGAGGTGGCTTGAGTGAAGGTGTCTTTTATGCGGATCGTTGCCACCTGTTGGCTGCCTGCGCATGACGTGCCCCACACGCCCCGTCCGCAGGCAGAAGGAGACCAACAACAAGTGAGTTTCTCTGGGGCATGTGTGTGAACGCGTACGTGTATGTTAGCGTGTGTATTGCACGTCGAAGGCTGTGCTCAAACCATAACAAAGCACCGTGCGCGGTCCTTGCCCATCGATGTTCCCGCGCCCCCTGCCCCGCCCCGTCCAGGTGGGGCCCCACGGGCTGGCTGCCCGACGCCCGCGCCGGCGGCGTGCGCTGGACGTTCGCGCACTTCGTGGACTTCGCGCCGCTTGCCGTGCGGAGCGAGGTGTTCACCGAGGTGCGCGCGTGTTTCGTGTGTAAGAAACAAGCCAGTGCGTTTCGTGTGTGTTTCCGTGTGTTTCGTGTGCGTGTGTATGTACGTGTGGGATGGGGTGCGGGGTTGTGAGTACCAGCCCAAACTACTACCAAGCGCAATGCATGAGAGCGAGGAGCCGGGGCTGGGGGGTGGTGCAAGGATTGAGTGGCGTGGCGTGGCGGGGGGACCCGCACACTGGGGGGGATGGGGCCCCAGGCGGGCATTACCGTTAGGCGTGACCTCGTGTGCGCCCAGCCGCAACAACCAGACAGTAGGTGTGCGCGTGTGGCGTGGCCGTGGCCTCCACGCCACGCGGCCCCACGGACGTGTCAGGGTCCGGATTCCTCCCTAGCCGCACAGCACCCCGCCCAATGACCTCAGCCCCACCCCCGCCCAGTGACCTCAGCCCCGCTGCTGGCCCGGCCCCCCGGCTGCTGGCGGCCGCTGTGCGCCCGCAGGTGGGCGGTCTGGAGGAGGGCGTGTCGCTCAAGGGCGAGTGCGGCATCACAGGCGACTGGGAGCTGTGCGCGCGGGTGTGGATGGCGGGGTGGCAGGTGAGTGGCGGCAGGGCGCGGGAGCAGGCGGAGGGCAGGCGGAGGGCGGGTCGGGCCCGGGTGGGGGGCAGGTGGGGGGCGGTTGGGGGCCGGGTGGGGGACAGGTGGGGGGGGGGGGGGTAGTTTATTCCAGAAACCGAAGCGAATCGACCAAGAGAACCCAAACCAGCCAGCCCAGCCCAGAGCGCGGAGGTGGTGTGGCCTTAACCTTTGGGTCTCGGGCGCCCTTGACCTTGAATCTTCAGTCTTGTCGACGTTGTTGTCGGTAGCCGTGGATGGCACCCAGGCTCGCGCGCGCACGTCCCCACCCCGTTAGCTAAATTGCGCGATTCAATCGCAATACTCACCTGCTTGGGACCAGGGCAGCACCGGCGCAAGGTCGTGAGCGCCGGCAGCAGTGGCGAATGCACATGCGCGGGAGCGGAAGAGCGGGCAGCGTTTCGTTAGTGTAGTTCGAAGCCGCGTCGAAGGCTAAGACCTAATACTAGTCCTAGCGCGCGCGAGCCCGGGTGAAAGAGGGCTGGTGAGGGGCCGGCCGGGGCTATAAGGGCGAGGCAGCGGCGTTACTAGCAAGCGGGCGGGCGGGTCAGTAGCGGGCGTTAGTCGGGGCACTGCGATGGGGGCCGGGACCCATCCACCGCGCGAAGAAAACGTAGCGAGGACGTGCAAAACAGGTGGTGAGTGGTCGTTAGTAGGCGGGGAGGGGGGTTGGGGTTAGTAGACGGGGGTCTTGGCCAGGGGGGGGCAAATGGCGACCGGCCGGCAGCACCACGCGTGTGGCGACGTTGCGGCTCTGTCACCTGTCGCCGCTATTGTGAGTGGCTGAAATCAGCATACAGCGCTGGTATTGCACCTCTCACACATACCGGTATGCCTCTTGCGGAGACCCTGTTCCCAGCTATTCCTTGTGCTCTTCAACACACACATCACGCACCCACATGCCGCGCACCCCCACCCCCACACCCACCGCCACCCCCGAACCGAACTTCAAGACGCAGTCTTCAGTGCATCCTGTACCGCTTTTCTATATCCTTGCAACCCCCACGCGCCGCAAGGTGGGCTTCTCCGCCATGGAGGGCCGCGTGGACGACCGCCAGGCGCCCAGCGGCACGCACACACCCGTGTCCGGCGAGCAGTGCTGGGGCCGCCAGGCGCACGTGGGCGGTCGCGTGCTGCACATGAGGTGGGGCGGCGGGCGGGGATTGGCTCCGAGCCAATCCCGGCAGGAAACAACAGCGCTGCAAGGAGAAACTGCGGGGGGGGGCGGGGAGGGGAGCGGTGGGGTTCGGGTGGAGCGGGGGCGCTGGCAGGCCGGGTTCGGCACAACCCATGCGTTTGTTTTCGGCGTTCGCTGTTCCGTTTTGTTTTTGACACACACACTAACGGTACCCTCCTCCCGCGGCCGCACCGCCCGCCCAGGTACGCCGCCTCGCTGCCGCTGTTCGAGGAGATGTGTGTGCACGTGCGCACCCTGAACGCCCTCGCCTTCGCGGCCGACCCCAGCCCCGCGGCGGCGGCGGCCGGCAACTTCTGCCCCTACCGCCTCGACCGCTTCTCCCACTTTGCGGCCGAGTGGGCCAACTGCTCCGCGCCGCCCGAGGCGGACGTGGCCGCCGTGGCGG
The DNA here is from genome assembly GCA_016834605.1 of Chlamydomonas incerta. Classification (NCBI taxonomy): domain Eukaryota; kingdom Viridiplantae; phylum Chlorophyta; class Chlorophyceae; order Chlamydomonadales; family Chlamydomonadaceae; genus Chlamydomonas; species Chlamydomonas incerta. The sequence goes on from JAEHOC010000091.1 coordinate 7,663, forward strand.
CGGCGTGGCAGCTGGCGCTGCCGCCGCTGCCGCCCGGCGCGCCGCTGTCGGAGCGGCTGGGCAGGGGGCTGGGCTACCCGCCGGCCGCGGTGCATGGCACGGTGGCGGAAGGAGCAGGAGGGGGGGCGGGGACAGGGGCAGGGGTGCAAGGGCAGGTGCAGAGGCGGCGTAGAGCTAGTGGCACGAGGCGGCGGCGGGGCCGCCGGAGAGCGCTGCTGGCATTGGAAGGATTGGAGGAGGTGGAGGGGCAAGGGGAAGGAGTAGAGGAGCCTGAGTGACAGGTGGTGTGACAGGAAATGCAAGGATTGGGGTGCTGGGGCGTGACTCAGTCACCCTTTCTGCTCTGGGCGGGTGCCCCAGCTAGCTAGCTCGTAGCTACTTGCGTCCTGGAGTGCGGTGTGCAGTGTTGGGCGTCTGGCCGGTGCAGGCCCGCTGCCCGGGTGTCATGTGGACCCGCGCTGCCGCAGGGGGATGGAGTGCTCTTGCTTGCTGTTTGTGCGAGGTCGATTGGGGCATGACACATGATGACACACATGATGACACACACGATGTTACAATGCGCATGGCCGCCACACCACCAGATGGCACGAGCCCGGCCAGGCCAGCAGCCTCCCCAAGTTTCATGCCATCGTACCCGGAGGCGTTGCTGTCACACATGCACACACACACACACGCGCAGGGGTTGGCCTGGCATCAGGTCTGATGGTATTGTTATACCCGCTGGTGTAAGGCTTTGGTGCCCTGTGTGTTGCACGGGTCCCTGCGTGCTATATCGTCACGCATGATCACTGCCGGTGACGCCGCACCCACCCAAGCGGCCCAAACTCACGCCAGCCAGCAAGGCGTGTCCCGCACTCTGTCATTCCAGGTATGTGCCGCTACAGTAAGGTAAGGTACTTCGCCACACAGCGCGAGTCAGCAGCATCACAGCGCCAGCCCAGCGTGCACACCTGCCCGTGCCACCTCTCCATACCGCTCGGCCCCACCGCCGCACCCATACCCGTCTCCCACACACACTCGCCGCGCCCCTCCCCTCCCCTACCCCCGCCCCGCCCCGCTCACGCGCTCAGGCCGGCCGCGCCCTGCCCGCGCGCGCCCTCCTGCGCCGCGCGCGCCCGCGCGCGGTCGCTCTCTATCATGGAGTGCAGGAAGAACTCGCCGGCCTTGTAGGAGGAGCGCACCATGGGCCCGCTGGCCACGTAGCGGAAGCCAATCTCCTCTTGCCCGAACTTGCGCCAGTACTCGAACTTCTCGGGTGTCACGAACTCGGTCACCTGTTTAGGGGAAGGGGTTCCATGCATGATTAATCAAGACGAGATGATGATGACAGGTTGCAGCAGGTCAGATCTGATTAGGGGAGGCGGGAGGAGCGAAGGACAGGGCGCGCGGCGACGTAGACAGTCGGCAGCATGAGATGGGCGTTACTGGGGGTACAGCTCCAAGGATGGGGGCACGGGTACGCCGGGGGCGGGCTGCAGGTGCAGCTGATGGAGCGCGGTTGGTGTGGGGGGAGAAGAGGTGGCCCCAGCGGCGCCCGTACAACCACTGGCCCGGCCTGGCCCGGCCTGGCCCGGCACGGCCTGTGCGCGCCGCCCCCAGCGCGCTCACCGGCAGGTGGTTGGGCGTGGGCTGCAGGTACTGCCCCAGCGTGAAGATGTCCACACCCACGGCCTTGAGGTCCAGCATAGTGTCGATCACCTGCGTGCGTGTGTGTGTAGGGGGGGGGCGTGTGTGTGTTGGGTGGTTTCAGAGGTCAGGGCGGGGTTTGCACTAGGTCGCACAGCTCGGGGAGCCCCGAACGATACCCGCAGCCCCACACGATACCCGCAGCCCTCCCTCCCTCTCTCCCTCCCTGCCTCCCACCTCGTCGTCGGTCTCGCCCAACCCCAGCATGATGGAGCTCTTGGTGTACACGCCGCACTCCTTGGCCGCCCGCAGCACGTTCAGCGTCTGGGGGCGGCGCAGGAGGCAGCAGGGAGCAGGCAGGTGGCCGGGCGGGCGGCCGGGCGGGCGGGCGGGACACACGTGGCTCACGAGGCACTCAACAGCTAACGAGGCGGCGACAGCTCTAAGTCTTTCAGATTCAGCGGTGCGCATTCCCCAGCACCGCAGGATGCACGCAGTGCCGCTGCCCCCACCGCTTCCCCAGCCCCGCGTGTCGGCGTCCGCGCACGCACGCATGCGCCCCCGCACGCATGCACACACCTGCATGTAGCCGGCGCGCGGGTCGCGCACGCGCTTCTGCAGCCGCTCCACCGTCTCCACGTTGTGCGCATACACGTCCAGGCCCGAGCGAGCCAGGTGCCGGACCTGCGCGTGAACATGCGGGGGCAACGTCACGTCCGCGCTGGCAATCCCAACCCCCAGCTCTTCACTATCCGTGCAACAGCATTCGCATGATGGGCGACTACTTTCTCACCTGCAACTTCGCCTCGCAACTTCACGACTCAAAGCCACTGTTCACACCCACCACCCACCACCATGCCATGCACACACGGTACTCCTACCGGCCCCTTGCGCCACCCCGTGTGTGCATCAGCGCCCCACCCTTCTCCACACCCTTCCCCACACCCTTCTCCACACCCCTCCCCACACCTTTCTCCCCCCACCCACCCCTCCCTAACCCACCGCGTCCAGGTCGCCCTTGAAGTCGGGTGTGAGGCACTCCACCAGGATGCCCGGCCGCAGCTGCTTCAGCGTGCGCACCGTGGCGGCGAAGTGTTCGGAGCCGCCGTCCGGCATGTCGTCGCGGTCCACACTGTGGGGCGGGGAGGCGGTTGGGCGGGGATTAGGCGGGGGTTAGGAGGGGGCGGGGAGAGTTAGCGGTTGGAATGCACCGCGGGCCACGCGGGACGTCCAGGTGTGAAGCACCCTGTCTGACCGCTGCCGCTGCCGCCGCTGCCTCCTGCCTTGTCACCGACACGGTCCCCGGACGCGCCGCCCTCGCCCTCCACCTCTCCCATCCCATCTCAACCTCCGGCAGCTTCAGGCCTGCAGCCGCAGCCGGCCCAACGACCCAAACGTCGCCCGCCCGCCGCCTCGGACCCCCTTACACACGTCCACCCGCCCGCCCACCCGCACGCACGCACGCACGCCCCCATCCCTCCCACGCACCCCTCCCACCCCCACACACCCCCACACACGCACCTGGTCAGCACCACATAGCCCACGCCCCAGGACGCCACCGCCGTGGCCGTGTTGACGGGCTCGTCCGGGTCCGCGGGCGGCGGCGTGCGCGCGGTGTTGACGGCGCAGAAGCGGCAGCCGCGCGTGCACGTGTCACCCAGCAGCATGATGGTGGCGGTGGCCAACTCGCCGTTCCAGCACTCGCCGATGTTGGGGCACTGCGCCTCCTCACACACGGTGGCCAGCTTGAGGCCGCGCAGCTGGTCCTTGAGGCCCGAGTACACCTCGCCCTGCGGCGCGCGCTGGCGCAGCCAGGCCGGCTTGTTCTGGTGGGACAGCGCGCCCAGCGAGGGGCCCAGCATGCTGCTAGCGGAGGGACCGCCGGCGGACGGCGGCGCGAAGGGCGAGACCGGGGAGCCGGCGGCGGCTGGCGTTTTGGACTTGCGCAGGTGCTGCTCCGCGAGCGTGGCCAGCGAGGGGTCCTTCTCCACGGCCAGGCGCACGAGCTCCTCAAACGCGTCGATTTGCGGCGTGATGTTTACGTCCTCCGATTCCGTCTCCACGACCGGCGAGCTCGCACGCGCCCGGGGGGCCTCGCGAGCGGTGCGCAGTCTGCTGCTGGCACGTCGCACTGGGCATGGAGCCACCGGCGCACTTCGCGAGCAGCTCGCCGGCGACTGATGCAGGGTCGCTAAGCTACGCATTGCAATGTGGCAGTCCGCAAGTCGAACGGCTGCAATTCAATTAAGCTGCAAGCGTTGCGCAGTGCCACGGCCCGCAAGCAAACGCTCAGAGTTTTGGGCCACTGATAGAGCAATTGTGGTCGAGCCTAGCACTTAAATGCCAGTCGCTTTGCGAATTCAACTGGGTTGGTGCAAGCTTGTGCAATGGGCTGCATGCACACGCACAGCGCCAGGCGAGGACATATGCTGAATTTGAGCGCCTTGTATAAATGCATCGGCTTGAGCAATTTCCACTGATCGTACCGTGACCTCTCTCAAACCGCTAACATCCGCGCCTTTCCTCTCGGCATCAGTCGTTTCACTGAACGGGCTCTCCCCTCAACCTGCAAACTCGGCCCCACGACTAGTTATCATGCCGATGCTCCAACGGTGCAATGTGTCGGGCGTGGCCCGCTCGGCGCCCACTCGTCGTGGCGCGATGGTCGTCGCATCCGCGACGCCGCTGCAGCGCTCCGGCGCGGCATTCGCGGCCAGCGTCCTTCTCCTTGGGTCATTCAACTCTCCGGCCTCGGCTGTGGGCATCGAAAGCGTCGAAATCCTGCCTCAAACCTTCGACAAACCCGCAGCCTTGAGCGGCTACGCTGACGCGCAGAAGGACAAGCTGGCGCAAGCTGACGAGGTGACCAGGGCAGGCTGGCCACCAATGGGGGGACGTAAAACTAGCTGATTGCTAGCTCTGCGCTGCACGCGGGAGGCATGAGCACGCGCGACGCCTGCGGCGAGCCAGCGGGGGGTGTCGATCCAGGGGTTGGGCGGGAACGCCGTGCACCGGCGGCAATCGTCATGTTCCGGCATGCAGGGTCCCCAGATCTATGTAGCTGTGCATGTAGGCGAGTGTGCTGGGGATGTATGGCAGGGGGGCTGCAGTCATGCGCATCGGCGTGGGGTGCTGAGGCAGGGCACAGGGGCAGGGGCGCCGCGCTGGTGGGAAGGTCCGGGGGTGAGGTTAGGCAGGGCTGGCCTTCGCGTTCACGTAAAGGATTCTGCCATACTTCCTCGACTCGCACAGGCATTCGAGAAGAGCGACACGCTCAAGGTAGGCGTGGCTAGAATGACGACTCATGCGTTGTGTGGGTGATTGCTTGGGGCCACGCGGCACGGCCTTTCTGGCGATTGGGTAACTGGGTGACTGGACAGAGTCAACGCACGCCACGAGCCAGTGTACTTCACTTGACCAAGTTAGCCTGATCTACTACCGTATCTGCGAGACTTGGCAACCCCTGTCGAGGAGGTTCATTTGTGGCAGTCAGCGGCTGGCGCGGTCATGCGGTGGCACACGCCCCGGCGGACACCTAACGCCCTGGGCTGGTCGCCGCCGCCCTGCACAGGCGCTGCTGGCTCGCAGTGAGGAGAACCGCGCCAAGAACCGCAAGGAGATCCAGGTAGGGGCCCCACCTTCCTCGACACCGGCATCACGGCAATGTCTGTGCCTGTGCCCTGTGCCCGTACCCTGGGGACGCAGGAGCTTCTCAAGCAGAATTGCAACGCGCCTTGTCCTGTGTTCCTCTCACCCGTGTCGCCCCGTGCGCTCGCGCCTGCGGTGCCACACGTCTTACTACACGCAGAACAAGTACTGCTACCGCCAGGCGGAGCTGGGTGTGGGCGACTGCGGGGGCCTGCGGTACATTCCCGGCATGACGGACAGCGGCAAGCAGAAGACGCCCCAGGTGCGTGTGGAGTGTGGTGTGGAGTGTGGTTTTGAACGTGTGTTTGGGGGGCGGAGGGGCGGGGGGCCACGTGTGCAGGACACGGCAGGGCGGCATCAGCCGGGCCACCGGGGTTGCAACTTCTCCAACGCTGCTTACTTCCGTGCGTACGGTAGTTAAGCCTCGGAGGGCATGCCTTCGTGTTGTGACTTGTGAGCAGCTGCTCCTCAGCGTTGTGGATCACAGTGTGCCGATGACAGTGTGCCTCCGCACGCCGTGTTTGTTTTGCAAACCTCGTGTGACACCTCCTCCTCAGTGGCTGGCCGACCTGCTGGGCGTGGAGGTGCCCGAGACCGAGCCCGCCGGCGGCAAGTCGCTGTCCGAGCTCATCAACGGGAGCGGCAGCAAGTAAAGAAGTGGTTGCTAGTGAATGAAAATGAAAGTAGGCGGCGGCGGCGGCGGCCATTGGGCGGAACTTGCGGATGTCGGTTGGCGGCAGCTCGACTACCATAGTGGAGCAGGCGGCCGAGCTACACGCACCAGGGCGGCCATGATGCTGTGAGAGGGGGACGCGCAGGGGAGGTGGGGAACGGTCTGGGGTTGGTGTTGGCTGCTCGGGGCAGGGGAGGTGGCTGGGCCCGCGGAGCTGGAGTAGGTGCATCCACGCCAGGCTGCGGCAAGACGACATGACGTACCCGAGTACGCCGGGCAAGCCACAGTGGTTTTGCTACTCTGCTTGCAAGCACTGTGCTGTAAGGTAGTAAGGTACTGTCCGGACGAGAGCACGAGGGCTGACAGGTGCCAGACGGCGGATGTCCTATTACGTGTGGGTCTGCTATAATTGTATACCAAGGGGTGCCTGTCTTCCCACAAGTCTCCTCGAAGGACTCAACCTCGCGGAAGTCGGGCGGGCTCATGCAGGCTCTTGCAAACAGGAATCAGGGTTCGTGGGCCAGAGCCTGGGCTGGACAGGACAGAGCCTGGGGTGGACAGGACAGAGCCTGGGGTGGACAGGACAGAGCCTGGGGTGGACAGGACAGAGCCTGGGGTGGACAGGACAGAGCCTGGGGTGGACAGGACAGAGCTGGGGTGGACAGGACAGAGCTGGGGTGGACAGGACAGAAGAAGGGCGCTAACACAGGGCACAACGTCACATCCGTGTCCCTCTTGTTGCCTGTGAAATTGAACTGCTGGTGTACTGTTACAAACTTCCATTTCATGCGCCATGGGCAGCAATCAGTGATGGACTGATGAATGTATGTTTGCGCAACCCAGTCTTGCCGCTCCGCAGCCGTCCGCCGTGTGCCCGAATGCCGATGCAAGGCAGGCCCTACTCCGCGCAGCAACCCGGGGAAAATGTTGCGCGCCACGTCAAGCCAGCAGCATCAGGCTCGGACGCTTCGACGACAAACGCAGCGCGAATGTTTCGCATTTTCCCGGCTTGCACAGCATCACGCCGCCACTCTTTCAGTATATACGGTACATGCGATACACTCGCGCGCACACACTTCTCTACCCGTCCAACCGGACCTGCGCTGATCCGGCTTCCAAACCAACAACGTAACAAACATTACCGTAGATGCAGATGCATCCATAACCATCACGTGAGCGACACACAGAGCCCAATACTTTAGCCCGCTTTTGTCGGCTGCCCGGGATCCGCATCATACCTACGGTATTAGCAGCCCGAGTCGTACACGGAGCAATTCCACTCCACCCGCGTGTCCACATCCGCACCTTGTCTTTCTAGCAAGTACACTGTTTGTACAGTCAAGCTCCATGGCTGCGAGCCCGCGGCACACACAATACATGCAACACGCCGCACAGTGCCGCGCTTCTGTGCGCCAACATGACCGCACTGACCATCAGCACGCCCCGGCTCAAGAAATTCCCTACCAGCCGCGCTCTGCGACCACAACGTAGGGGAATAAAATGCGCAGGCCAGCCCACACTCAAGGTGCCGCCACGGAATCCCAACGCTCCCTGTGCCTGTTGTCCTTCCCCTCTTGGTCACGCTTGCCTCCACCGCAATAATAATGGGAGGACTCAACCGAATCTGAACAACGACACCACCGCTGTGCACATGCGCGGCGCGGCCGAGGCCCTTGCCCTCTTTCACACCCAGCCCTGCGGCCCTCGACTCAGCGCTCTGCTTGGAGGCCCACGTCTACATCTCCAGCCACTCGGCGCGCCCAAACTGGCAAACAACACACCAAACCAGCGAGCAAAACATTCGAACGTCTCATCTTCGGGCCGCCCTGCTCTTCACGCGCTACCCCACCCTAGGCGAATCCACAGGCCTCAGCCGAGCTCCCCCCCCCGCCATTCGACGCGCTCGCTCGCCCAGACAACCGTGCAACCACTCTTACACGTCCACAATCTGCCGCACGCACGCAAGGAGCTCCTCGTGCGTGGACCAGAACGCCACCTGCGCCGCCACCTGCGGCAGCGCGGGGTTGCTCTGCGCCTCCGCCACGTACGCCGCCAGCGGGTGCCCGGCGCGCGCCAGCAGCACGTCGTTGGCACCCAGCGCCAGCGCCGCGCACACGTCGTTGGCGCCGTCGCCGCAGTAGATGATGTGCGCGTAGCGGTTGGCGTGCTGCAGCCGCTGCACCTCCAGCCCCTTGCACAGGTTGCCGGGGCAGCGCGCGCAGCCGTGCCCGCAGTGCGAGTGCTCGCCCTCGCCCTCGCAGGCGGCGCCGCAGGCGCCCGCGCCGCATGCGGGCATCACCACGCCCGGCTCGCTGCCGCGGAAGGCGGGCGCCACCACCAGCCGGTGGCCCGCCAGCCGCTGCAGCGCGGCCGCCTCCGCGCCGCCGGCACCGCCCTGGTCGACGCGCTCGAAGCCGGCGGGGTTGGTGATCACGTCGCTCACGTAGCCCGAGGCCTTGGCGCCCGCCAGCATGTGGTTGATAAACACCGAGTTGGCGTCGGACAGGATGCGCACGTCGATGCCCGCGCCGTGCATCATGCGAAGCATCTCGGTGGTGGCCAGAGGGATCTCCGCGCCCAGCTGCTGCAGCGTGGTGAGCAGCTGGTCGCGGCTGACGCCGCGGCGCTGGATCTCCGACAGGATGGTGTTGGTGATGGGGATGAAGCTCTGGCGCGGGTCCAGCCCGATGAGCATGGGCAGCAGCTCGGGCGCCAGCTGCTCCACCACCGCCTCGCCGGCGTCGCAGTCCGTCAGCGTCTTGTCTGTGGGGGCGGAGGCAAGGGTGGGTGGGGGTGGAGCGTGGTGTGAGCGGGGAGCGGTCCGAGGCAGGGCTTGAAAAACATGGCCACGTTGCGCAGATGAGAGGACAGGGCACTGCACTACTGTGCCCTGCATTTCTTCCAGGTGCTCGCTCAGGAGTCAGAATGCTCACCGAAGTCGGTGAGGACCACGAAGCGCTTGGATGGCGACGCGGCGCGCGGCGTGGTGAAGGTGTACGCGGGGCGCGGCGGCACGGCCTGCGCCGCGTCGGGCGAGGAGGCGGACATGCCGCCCTCCACGGCGGCCGACTCGGTGCTGGCGCGGTTGAAGTTGCCGCTGGCGGTGCGGTCCGGCGGCGTGGGGCAGCCGCTGCTGCCCGGGCCGCGCAGCAGCGCGCCCAGGTGCAGCGCCTGCTCGCGGCGCGCGGCCTCGCGCGCGGCGGCCATGATGTCGGTGATGGGGAAGTTGTTGCGGCGGAACCAGGTGGTCATGTCGAAGCGCCGCTGCAGCGTGTGCCGCACGTCGCCCTCCTTGGCCAGCACCTGCATCAGCGGCAGCACCGCCTCCAGCAGCAGCCGGTCGTCGGGGTCGCCGCGGAAACCCAGCACCGGCACGCCGTTGTCGGGCTGGTGCAGGAAGGCCAGCGGCGTGTCGTCCACCAGCACGGTGCGGCGCAGGTCGCGGTTCAGGCGCGCCATGTCCTTGACGCACTGGTAGTAGTCGGTGCGCAGCGTGCCCTCGCGGTAGATGCGGTGCGCGAAGAGGCGCCCGGTGGGGTCGATGGCGTCGATGATGGGCTTGGCGTAGTCCTCCAGGCCTGCGCAATAATACATTCAGGGCGCAATAACAAGAAAATTATTTTGTTAACAAACGCATGCACTCAACAGCTGGAAGGAACCTGGCGTGGCGCGGGCGAAACAACGCACGGCACCCAGAGGCCGCACGCACCGGCAGTGAAGATGATGACCTCGGAGAAGGACGCCAGCTCCTCCAGGAACTCGGTGAGGCCGGGGCGCTCCACCACGAACACGCCCGCCGGGTTGAGCTTGCTGCCCGTGCCCACCACGTGCGTGCGCACGTAGGGCGGCAGCCGCGGCGCGCGGCGCGGCGTGTAGGACGACACGAGCGTGCCGTCCAGGTCGAGCAGCACGCACAGCTTGCCGGCGTGCTCGGGCCGCTGCTGCGGGATGATGCCCCAGGTTGGCCGCGGCTGCGCGGGCGGCGAGGGCGCCCGCGACAGCGTTGGCGGCGTCAGCAAGGACACCGCCTCCGTGGCCACGACCTGCTGGTGCTGACAGTGGGCCGAGCAGGAGGAGTGGCAGTGCTCCGAGGCCGCGGCCGCCGAGGACATAAGCTGCAGCTGCAGCGCCGCCACGGCGTTGGCGGTCGCGGCCGTGGCAGCCTCGACCGAGCTCAGCGTGACGGTGGTGGTGGCGCTGGCGGCGCTGGCGGCCAGCGCGATGGCGGCGTCCGCCACGCCGCCGTTCACGGAGAGGACCTTGAGGCTCTCGATGAAGGTGGACAGGAAGGGGTCCACGCTGAGCGAGTCCACATCCAGCAGCTGCGGCTTACGGCACACCGGGCAGCCGTAGAAGCGCGGCGGTGCCGCGCTGTTGTCGCTGTCCTCCGCCGCCGCCGCAATGCGCTCCAGCAGCTGCAGCGAGCTGCCCAGGGTCTCGTCTGCGGGAGGAGCCAGGATCGGCGGGTTGGTTAGACGTCAAAGCACGTAGATAGTGTAGCCACCCAGTCCCTGGGGGGGGGGGGGACGCAAGGTACGCCCTGAAGTGCGGTAGGCGCCGGTAGCCATTGCGTCCAACCAAGCCGACGCACTCCATGTGCAGCCCCTGCGGCCGACTCCCCGCCACCCAGCCACCAACCGGCATCCGCTCACCCTTGATCTGCGGCTGCTGCGACGCCAGCGGCGACTGCTGGTCGCGCACGGCGGTGACGTGCGCCACCAGGCAGCCCCAGCAGAAGCGGTGCGCGCACGTGAGCACCACCGGGTTATGCAGCGTGTCCAGGCAGATGGGGCACTGGTACTCCTCCAGCACCGCCGCCGGCTGGCTCGTGCTGGCCATGCCGCTCACCAGCACATCCGCCTGCGGAGCCACCCAGAGAAGAACGCGCGTGCGTCAGTCCATGTGGTCATCGACCCGCGCCCCGCAATTCCTCCACGCCCAGCTTGACGAGTCCTGCCGCCCGGGCTGCTTGGTTCCCCGCCAAGCCTCCCCCCTCCCCACCAACCAGCACCCGGCCGCGCCTCTGCGCCGCCCGCCCGCACGGACCTGTGTCGCCAGGCTGGCCAGGCGCGGCGAGGTGAAGAACACCTCGTGGCCCAGCATGTCCAGCGCCTGCAGCGAGATGCTGGCCGAGGCGCCGAACGCCTCCTTCAGGTGGCGGTTGCGCTTCTTGATCGCCTTGACGACCGCCAGGTAGTTGAGCGCCACAAACTTGATGAGCTCCTTGATCTCCGTCCGCAGCCCCGTCAGCTGCGCAACGGTGCTGGTGCCGTTGTTGCTACGCAGCGTCGCCAGCGTCGCCTGCGGGTTCGCCAATGCGCGCGCGTTGTCAGCACGTGCGACAATGGCCGTCGGTTGGTGTGGTCGTCTCTCGCACGGCCCTGTCAGCTCCGGCCGCCAGCCCAGCCTTGCCAGCCCCCTCACCTCGACATGGTCCGCTTTTTGGGAGTAGAAATGAGAAACTTTCCGCAGCTCAGATTGCAGCAGCTTTTGAAAGCTCGAACCCGCCACATCTGCGTTGTTGGGGCGGAGGGGGGGAGGGGTGGCGTCGGTTAGGACCAGCCAGAAGGGCGGGGCACCGCGCGTGCCGCACTATCAACGACCGAATAAACTATTAAGGTCATCCCCGCAACTTCAACTCCAAGAAAGGAAGCAGATGCGTGGCAAACGTGGCGTGCCCGCCGCGCATGCCGACATTCGCTGCAACAGTCCCGAGCGCTAGAAACGCCTGGGATCAACCGCACTGACGCCCCACCCGTCGCTCCATTCGATTCTCACGCCCAATGCGTCCGAAGTAGTGCACGTTTTGATCCGGCGCGTGCCTGGCCTCCCCGTTGGAGGACATGAGAGTCGCCGGCACCCGCGGCAGTGCCACGAGTGCTCGCGGTAATGCCAAGGTACTCTAGCGCGATAAGCTAGGGTTTTGGGGGCTTTTGAATATGCGACAGATGCCCCCGTTGATACCGCGGCGCCCATTTTGGCCTCTGCTCTCACCTCCGCTAGCGCAGTCCTCTTTAATCGCTTTCTTTGCAGCACGGTAGTCGAAGTAAGCGTCCGCAAAGGCATTCCGCCGAGCGGCCTCGCTCGCCAAGCGCTTCGCGAACTTCATCGCGCTGCTGAATTGAAGGAGGTGGAGCGTAGCGAGCCTTCAGGTCAGGCAAAGCAGTGCAGTCGAATACTGCGTGTGCATAACTTTAGGCCACCGCCTGGCTGCGGGCCCCAAACGTATGCGGATGTAACTAGGTCTAGGGCTCGTGTCGAGCTCCAGCCAAAGCAAGCGACCGATTGGAACAAAATTATATGAGTTAAAGATGTGGACTGCTCCCAGAGCGGCCGCCTGTCAAGTTCCCGTCAAAGCCTTCAACCCACCGCTGCGACGCAGGACTGGTCCCAACCGCGTGCTCTTCGCCCCGCGCTGTTCTGTGTGATGATTTTAGACTCAAATGCAAGGCATCGTCGGTGCTTTAAAGGCAGAGAGGGGCGGCGTCTCCGATAGAGGATATAGCGATGGTTCTGAGGGAATTTCAAGTGGCTGTGGATCTCAAGCAATGTATATGCCCAGTGGGCAATGCACGGTGAAGAGTAAAGTCTGCAGGGGCGGCTCCTGGGGAATGTCCGTTTTGATGCCCCCCATCAGTCAGGTGCTCAATGGGCCCGCGTCTGGAAGTCCCGTGCAGCTTTGACGCGTCTGAGTTATGGTCCTGCTAATGCATAACACGGCTATCCAGAGCTGATTCGCGCAGAACGTCAAGGGGGTTCCGCGTCCATGCCGCAGCCAACGCCGCGGCCGCCCGGGCCTCGCATGCCCTCGGCCATGGACAACGTAACATCACAACCCTTGCGCTATCGCGTTGCCTGCCACGGCATCTCCGAAGTTCGGAACTATGAGTGATGCCCCGGTGATGCACCCGATCTCCTTGGCGTTTCCCCCGTTGGCGTGCGTGAGACCTCAAGCAGTTGCTATCATCTATCAGACGACTATGCGGCCAACCGCCTTGACTGATTTAGTTGTTGGGGTTGGTTAGGAGACACGTGGGCGAGTCCTTTTTCATCGGCGCGCGACCTTCCAGTCTAAATCTGCATTCTCTGGCTACTGCCGCCGCCTCGCCGGCCATGCCCGTTGCGGTACCCACATCCGCTCTTGCTGCTGCCGCTGCGGCTGCGGCTGGTGCGCGTGTTGATCCTGGATTCCTGAGTTCCTGGTGTAGCAACCACCGACATGGGATCCTGCTGCTGCGGTTGCGGCTGCAGTGGCCTTGCCCGCTCACGTGCCCGCTTCCACTCCAGCTCCCGCTTGCCTTCCACTCCGTGAGTAAAGCAAGGCTAGCTGTGGGATGACTGGCGGATTTCAGGTGAGCGTAGGGGGCCCCCAGCCTCAGGATGAGCCCCAAGCAAGTCATACCCATGCCACATACACACCGCCCCGGCTGCCAGAGTGCCAGGCACCCACATAGAATCGCTTAGGCAGACCCCCTTCAAGCCCCAGGGCCCCAGACTGATCCTTCGCTGACCCACAGAGCTTGAGGGTGTTGCGCTTGCTGGCTTAGCAGTCAAAGACCGCACCAACTCGGATGCCGTGTCAGCAGGGCATGGAGATGCAGGGGCCACCCAGGCGTGACGTGTTGGAAGTGCATGTGGTCTAGGCCCGGCCTCTAGACTTTGCTGCAGCTGTCCCTTGGGCCGATGCACTAAAGCTGTCCTCGGCTTGGAGGCGCAGGTGCCACCCAGGATCGCTGAACGCGTTGCAGCAGGGCACATTTGAGTGACTTGTCCATCCGGGACTCAGGGGACAGTCGCATTGGTGCTTCGATGTTGCGGAAAGAAGAGAATTCGCCTACTGCTACCATCAGCAGGGGTGGCCGTCGTGTGCAGTGCGGTACGAATACCGTGCGGGATAGCATTGCCACGTGACTCGTGCAGCAGCAGGCGTTACAGCGAGCTTGCCAGCAAACAAAAAACTGTGCGCACATCTTTGATGATGGCACAGAACGGCGGCGCACGATGGCGTCAGCTCAAACGTGCCGACGCATCCAACGAGCTTCCAATGCAGATGCTCGGGCTGCCAGGATCGCGCAGGACTACCTGCTTGGTATGCTGGCTCTAAAGCATACTCGTACCGCGCCCGCCTACGCGGCGTGCATTACCCCACAACAAGTACGCGCATTCAACACCTTGCAACCCCTCACACGACCCGGCCACCACGGGCGCCGCCCTGGGGCACTGCTGCACCCAGCTCGAGCTCCACGCTGCTGCCAGGTCGCACAATCCTGCTCCCACCTCGAATCCAACATGTCCTCATCAAACCCAACGTCGGCTGTCCCGCAACTAATTCCCGAGCCGGCATGGCTGACTGGGGAGTGCTGCTTTACGACAGGGTGGAGAAATACTCCAGCGACTTGGTGGGGTCGGCCTTCATGGTCTTGGCGCCGGGGTTCCAGTTGGCCGGGCACACCTCGCCGTGCTCGTCCGTGAACTGCGGGGGCGCGGGCACAGGGCGTGAGCCATTACCGCCGCAGAGAGTAACAAGGCAAAGACGAGACGATGTGCGACAGGACGTGACCGGCTGCCAACACATGGTCGTGGGCGGCCAATGATACGGTATGGGACAACAGCGCCTTCCGTGCCGCCTTCCTCCCAGTGCGACATCCCCCAACAGCCCGAGCTGTTGTCTAGGCGCGCCGGCGCACCTGGAACGCCTTGACCAGGCGCAGGGTCTCGTCAACGCTGCGGCCCACGGGCAGGTCGTTGATGGTGATCTGGCGCAGGATGCCGGTGGGGCTGATGATGAACAGGCCACTGCGCCGAGGAGGTTGAAAACGGGGGCAAGTTAAAAGGGCGCGACGTCAGGCACGGACCCTGGCGCGAAGGAGCAGCATACAGGGTGAGGCAACCGGCCACAAGAGCTGTGGCCGGGTGTTTTCCGCGCTCGCCATAAACAACACGCAGCCCTGCCTTGCAACACAGCCCGCACCAAGCCCCCAGCTGCGACGATTCCTGTCAATACCTACCGCAGGGTGACGCCGGCATCGGGGCCGTCCTCAATCAGGACGCCGTAGTCCTGCGGGTGTGGAATCGCGTTAGTCGGAGCAACCAGCAGGGCTCCAGAAACGAAGCGAACGCACATACTTCCGGCACACAACCCCTGATTCCATGCATTCATCCAAACCATGCTGCGAGAAGGCCTTGTCCAACCCACCTTGGCAATCTGCTTGGTCAGGTCAGCCACCAGGGGGTACTTGCAGCCGCCCAGGCCACCCTTGGTGCGGGGGGTGTTGCTGAAGGCCAGGTGGGTGAACTGGCTATCAATGCTGGCGCCGACCACCTACAATCGTGGTAAGAGGCAGGTAGGTGGCGGTGAGGAAACGCGGCACGACGGTGCTGCGATGCCTGAGAAGCCCCCGGGTCCGGTTTGCAGGACCACCACACACACAGCACACTGGCGCGCAACCCTACTAACGCAGCTCTCCCCCTTCAACCGCCCAGCGCCGAATCCCCGTAACGCCGTCGCTTACCTCGGTGTTGATGGCGCGGAACTCCTCCACGCGATCTGTGGGAATCATAATCAAAGGCACCAACGCCTAAGCTCAGTCCTTGACCAATGTGGGCCAGATGCTTTCATTAAACAGCGGACTGCGTTGATGCCCATCGCGGATACATGCAATTTTCGCCGGTTGAACGCACCGGAGAAGGCCACGATCTCCGTGGGGCACACGAAGGTGAAGTCCAGGGGGTAGAAGAAAAGCACCACGTACTTGCCCTGAAGTTGGAGCGACGCGTCAACACGTGCAGTAAAGACGTCAGCGTGGCGCAAAGCTTCCAATCGCATTACGCAACGAAGCCTCAGCCCGAACTCCCTGACGCCCCCGCTGCGCCCATTCTTGCCTTGTAGTCATCCAGGCTGATCTCCTTGATCTCGCCGTTCACGACCGCCTGGGCCTTGAACTTGGGAGCGGGAGCACCAATCTTAGCGACCATTTTGTCTGGGTGGCAACCAGAACGGGACGGAGTTTTGGTACTTGCTTAGTTTACCCTCACAGGCAATTACAAAGCTGAACGAGCGGGTTCATAAGGCAGCCGAAGCTTCGCCGCAATGAGTGGCGCACAATGACACGCATGGGCGGAGCTCCAGTCCCGAGCTGCCCCTCCCCGAGGCTCCCCTCCCGAAGCTCCTCTCGCAGTTGCAGCCGAAGCTTCGTCGCAATGAGTCACAGTATCTCGCCTCTTCATCCACTAACGGTGACTCGCGACCCGTGTGGCCTCTTCAACTTGGGCAGCAACTTGGGCGCGCATTCCGTGCGTACCACCACCTAGAGCCCACTCCAGCAACACGACAACACGACACGTCGAGTCGAGTCGAGTCGAGTCGAGTCGAGTCGAGTTGGTTGGCTTGTGCCATTGCAAGGGCAAGGGCAGTAAGGCAGGTAGGCACTGCACGCATCGCCTCCTTCCGCTCCACAGCCACTGCGGTTGCCACTGCCATTGCCGCAGCGACCTCGCAATGTCATGCTCCCAGCAAGTACGCACACACGCCAGCCAGCGCCAGGAAGTTGCTCAGGAGATGTCGCTCCCATCAACGCCCGTTGCACCCCTGCGAAAGGCTAGGCATGTCATAGAGGGTGCGTAAATGTGAATGGTGCTGATTGTGCTTCCAGCTTTGTCGCCAGAGCAGGCTGCCGGCTCCGGCAGAACCATGCTGGCAGGACCACCCCGCTCTCGCGCTTCTTGCCCCCGCCCCCACGCATGCAGACATACGCACCGTGTGTGCAGGTGCGGTAATGCGTCCATGTCCGCCAGCAGCCGCCTATACATCCGGCCATAGTACTCGGCCGGGACCTGCATGTCCGCACGCATCCATGTCTCGTTACTCGCTGCCGTTCGGAGCAACCGTCATAGGCCGTGAGCAGCAGTGCCTTGTGCGGTTCCAGCCCCTCAAGCAACTATCCACCCGCGCATTCCGCTTGCATCCATACGCACCTGGCTGGAACGCGGCCGCTTCGACGCCACAAACGCCTCCGCCATGGTCCGCACCTGGTCCGGGCGCAAGCAAACCACTGAGGCGCGCTCGCAGTCGGCGGTTGGTGCTGAGTGCGGCCCTAGCCCGTCCGTTTCGGCCGTTTGTGTGGAAGCTGCTCCCGACCCGCCGCTCGAACCACCCCATCATCACATGTTGTAGCGTGAACTCTGGGC
Source organism: Chlamydomonas incerta (assembly GCA_016834605.1). Classification (NCBI taxonomy): domain Eukaryota; kingdom Viridiplantae; phylum Chlorophyta; class Chlorophyceae; order Chlamydomonadales; family Chlamydomonadaceae; genus Chlamydomonas; species Chlamydomonas incerta. The sequence continues at coordinate 24,797 of JAEHOC010000091.1, forward strand.
ACACTAGGGTTGAGTGATGCGCTATCGGCTCCTCACCTGCTGCTCCGACAGCTTGTGGCCACACATCATGGAAAACAGCGGCAGCGCCACCTCCATGTCAAACATGCGTTCATACCTGACGGCGCAGGGGCTCAAGCGTCAGCATTCGATGCCGTGCTCCGCCACGCCACGATGCGCGTGCCCGGCACCACGAGCACTACGCGCACGGGTGCCAGCACAGAGACAGCATTGAGTGACGGGGCCACGTGTGCCGGCGCACCTGACGAGGGTGACGGGGTAGTCGGCGGGCGCTGTGGACCAGCCTCGGAAGTGGTCCTCCAGCCCGAACAAATCCTCGCCCCTGCAGCGACAGCGGCACAGCGAGCGTGCGCGCCGCGGAAGCAGCAGGCAACCAGGTCAGTGTGCGGGTGACGAAACGGCACCGTACCGTAGTCCTCCCATGGCCTTCAAGTGCGCATGCCTGCACGCACCTGGACACATAGTCGTCAAACGTGGCTGGGAAGGTGGCAGGCGACAGCCGCGCCGGATGGCCGCTGGTCTTTTGAGCCTGTGGAACAGGCACGAGGACGGAGCTCGCCGTCAGGGCCAACCGATTGCCCCGAGCCCCTTGCCCATCCCTATCGCTCGATGTTCCACAGGTGGAGCATCAATCCCACCCACCCGAGCGCATGAGTGCAGGCTGCACGCCCTTCACAGCACCTGCGCGTGCTGCTGTACCGTGTTCCGAGGCCGTTATGGAAAACAATGTGAAGTCGCCAAGCCAGAACACCACCCCCGGCACCAACCGGGCACACACCTGGTGGCAGGCGTGCCCCCGCCGGTAGTGGCTGGCCACTGCCGCCAGTGGGTCCCCGTACAGGTATACCACGTGCCGGGGGCGACACAGCGGCAGCTGTGGCGCCTGCGGCAGGCTGGGGGCCGCCCCGCCGCCGTCTTGCCCGAGTCTGAGCCCGGTGGTGAAGTTGGCGGGGGCAGTCCCGGCGCCGGCGGCAGTGGCGGTGCTAGCGCTGGTGCTGGTGGTGGGTCCGCCGTCACGCCGGTGCAGCGCTGGTTTGGGCTCCGCTGCGGATCCAGTCACTGGTCCAGTTGGGGATGTCACCGATGCTGTTGACTCTGATGCAGCTTGACTAGAAGCAAAGCGAGGCGGGCTGCGCGCAAGGCGGTAAAGTGTGGCGCCACCGACATCCACGTGCGCACGCCACGCCAAAAAAGCCAGTCCCTATTGACAGGCACCTGTCATACCCACCAATTGTCCTCGACACCGACGCTGTGCCACCCACCGCGGACAGTGCCTCAGGTTGTCGGTGTCGGTCAGCAGGTTTGTGGTCACGCCGTGTGCGTTGAGGTGGTTGGACAGCTGCGTGCTGCCAACGCCCCCTGCAAGAGGGTATTGCATGCGATGTACAAAGGTATGAGCATCTTCAATGTTCAAGAACTGCCCACCGCACAGGCTGCGACTCACCCTCCTCCCTCCCCCCCAAACACACACGCGGCATTACCAAAGGAGCATATGAGCACGTCCATTGTCACCAGCTCAGGCCCGGCAGCCTCCAGTGCCGCCAGAAGCTGCTGCACACCCGCTGAAGCGGATCCATCTCCCTGCCGCGAGATCAGTGCGGCGTGGAGCGCGTGCATTTCGGCAACTGCTCAAGACGTGGGGAAACCTAGCACAGTGGGGACAGATAGTGCGGAAGCATGCGTGTTCTTGGGTTTTCAGCGATCGACACGGGAGTAGTAATCGCCTTCTTCAAATTTCTATGGGCTGCGGGGGTTCGGCGGACTACAAGTCCGGATCCCCGCGCCCGATGCGCCCCATGCAGCGTCTGCGCGCTGACGGCCTGTTTATTCCGTCATCATCTAAAATCGCATACTTTGTTCACCATAGCACTTGATTCCACTCGCCGGAGAAAGAACCGGTGCACAACCAGCAAATCGAAGGCGTCGGACTTTCTGCGACAGTTTCTGAGGCAGCGACAATGGATTTCGAGTCAAATGATGCCATGATGGAGTACTGTAAAAGTACAGGCCGAACTTACTGCGCCTTCTCCATTCAGCAAGGTGGAAAGCTACTCGGGACCGTGGTGCTGGAGCTGTTCACGGACATTGCACCAGCAACCTGCGCAAGCTTCGTAAAATACATCAAAGATGGCTACCAGGTATCCAGGCGCGGCGGGCGAGGCGCGGCATGCCATGCGCGGGCTGGGAAGGGACCCATCGGGAGCAGTTCGCGGCGCAGGCCTGCACAGAGAGATGGGGCCTGGCTGCTGGGGGTGGGGCATAACATGTAGTGGGGTGACGGCGCGTGCATGGTTACGTCTCTGGTAGCACCGGCAGTATGCCACGGTTTGTGCCGCGTGAGCATCCGCGGCTTTGCAAACGCACTGTCCGCGCGAGCCGTCTGCGACGCTTCTGAATGTTGACCCCCGCCCAACCGCTACAGGGCACGCCGCTGCACCGGATAGTTCCCAACGGCTGGGTGCAGGGCGGGGACATAGTGGACGGCAGCGGCAAGGGCGACCCGGGTAGGTACAGGTGTAGCCCTAGCCCTGCCGAGTCGCTGGCGCGTCGTGGGACACGCGCACTGCATGTGACGCTGTCAGCCGTCATTGAGCATGCCTGGTGTTAAACTCGCGGCTCCCTTCCGACACCCATCTGGTGCAGGTTTCGTGCTGCCGGATGAGACGTACTCGGTCAAGCACGATGCGCCCGGCGTGCTGGGCATGGCCACCGGCGGCCAGCCGCACACCGCCAACACGCAGGTGTGGCAGCATGTGCAGATGAGGTTGTGGGCATGCGGTGGTTGTGCGTGGATCATGGTTGTCGCAAGCGCACGGTCGCCGCCTCACGCCGACCTGCCTGCGCCCTGGCTGGTGCGCTTTTGCGCTGCAGTTCTACATCTCGCTCTCGCCGCTGCCCTTCCTGGACGGCAAGCGCGTGGCGTTCGGGAGAGTGCTCAACAAGCAGAGTGAGTGGCGGCTCGGTCACGCTGGTTGGGAGGGATAGGCCTGGACGTGGGCGGAGGCTGCTGTTTTGTGGGCTATGTGCTGATGACGATGAGGTCGGGTGCCATCGCCGTCCCCGCGGTGCACCTGCGGAAAACCACAACAACTCGTGGAAGTAATGGAAACCGAGGCCATGGCCCTGCACCAAGCATATCGTATACTGCCTGCCCGCCCTTCTCGCGCTGACCCCCTGGCTACCCCACAGGCATGGAAAACCTGCAGGCGCTGCAGGCGCTGCCCACCTTCCAGAACGAGCGGCCCGTGCCGGACGTGGTCCTCGCCAGCTGCCATGTCATCTACGACCCCAACTCCTAGGCGGCGACTGGCGGGGCAGGAGACGGAGGCAGTGGCACTGTGGAAGCAGAAGGAGGAGCACAGTTGATGCGGTACAGGAACAGGCGGGCAAGAGGTGTGAAGGGCAGGGCCGGAGGGTGTTTGCGGTGGCGGCGGTATGGCGGTGCGTTTAAGCTAGGAATACTGCCTTGCGCGCATAACTTATTGAAGCGCATAGGGGACCAGCCATCAGAGACGCGCACTTGAGCGCACGAGCAAGCGTGCGTTTAAGCTAGGAATACTGCCTTGCGCGCATAACTTATTGAAGCGCATAGGGGACCAGCCATCAGAGACGCGCACTTGAGCGTTTTGCTTACGAACGGGTTGCAGACTTGCAGTTGTGCAGACGGGGCGGATGTGGTCCAGGGCACGGCCACATGTGTGGCGCAGGCGTGCGTGTCACGGGTGCGAGGGGTCTAACGTGACTGTCTGACTGAGACCGGACGCAAAGGCATGGCGGATGTCCGTGGGAGACCACCCACATACATGACGAGCAGGCCGGGGCAGGCCGGCAGAGGCGCGGGAACAGTGCCAGGCTCAGGCACTCCGGCTGCCGGCTACTCGTCGCTGTAATCCTCCCCTGGCGCGAACCACGGAAGTCTTTTACCCACCCCGACATTCGCGCACGACGCCCTGGCACGGGAGCAGGGGTCCGCGGCGTGGGTTGCAGGGCAGCAGGGGTCGTGTCCCAAGGTCCCGGGCTCCAGCAAGAATGATGTTGTTCCAGCTGGGGCGACCAGCAGGGGCGCCTGCACCCCCATTGCCTTTCAGGCATATCGACAGTGGGAAAGTGCGTTCGGCACTCCTGACATCGCCGTGAGGCGGTCAGCGGGTGGGAAAATGGCGGGTGCTCGGCGGGTTGGCCAACCGCCGCAACTGAGGAGGCACGTGATGGAGGATTCTGCCTCTTTCGGCGAGAACTTGGTTGCAGTTGGACGGGTTTCCATGTATCACACGCAGTAGCACTGTAGTTGCAACCGCGAAGGGCGCAGGCGGGTGGAAGAAGACCTAGCTCGAAAAAGGGAATCACAACACAGAACTCGAGTTACCATTTTCGGTCAACGTCTACTGATATAAGCTATTTTGTTAATGACTGGAATAAAGATCCTAGCAAGGCTGCAAGCTCTCAGTCAGCGCCGCTGACGATTTTGTGTTTTATAGGGGGCTGCCAGCCACAATCCTTGCACAATGTACCTGAAGCTACCGGGGTTTAACCTACGACGAAGAGGCGCAAGGGCCGAGAGTCGCTTCGCTTGACAACGACAACATGCCGTCCTTGAATAGCCGCTGAGGGGGCTTTACTTTAGCCATGGGTTGCTCATCGTCAATTGTGGTCAAAAGCCACCTACCAGAGTCAGAGAAGTCGACTCTGGAGCGCATACGGACTATTTCTGCGTCTGGAGAGGACGGGCCAATCGACCCCGAGGCCCTTTGGGTATTCGAGGAGACAAAGCAGCTCGTCAAGGAGCATTATGCCTTTGGTAAAATCCTTGGTGAGTGTGTGGTGAGCGCCGGCAACACTCGGAGCGGGAGTTCGTAGGAGCTCGGACATGCCTAGCGGAGACCCGGCAGGCGCGTGGGTGCTTCGTGCAAGTATTGACACGGGCTGCAGGCAGGGCACATGCCCTGTCCTGAAACCCGTGCGGAGAGGCGCACGCAAGGAAGGGCACGATGGACTGCGCTGCGGGGTCCAGGGGACGCTGGGGGGTTGGGCCCCTAGAACCGGTCCACGTGGCGGGAGTCTGGCACGCGGTGCAATCAGCCAACGGGGAATCGTGCTTGCCGACTCCGCCACCTCCGCCATTGCAGGCAAGGGCCAGTTCGGCACATGCCGCATGGTCACTCACAAGACCACAGGCAAGAAGTATGCCTGCAAGACCATAGCGAAGCGGCGCCTCTTCAAGTGAGCGAGCTGGCCGTGCGTGTGCGGGCGGGCGGGTGCTGTTGTGGAAACAGGGCTCGTCCAGCTGGCAGCTGCTCTAGGGTGGGCGCAGCATGACCAGGTCTGGCGTTGAGGAGCACGTGACTTGAAGACGGTCCAAAATGGGTCAGCTGCAGCAGAGTTGGAGTCCCGGGTCCGGCCGCTTGAAGGCGGTGCCTTTTGGCGGTCGGACAAGGGACTCTTGCCGCCGCCGTGCGTGTCATCTGCAACGTGTTGCTACATTGCCACGCCTTGACAGTATGAGCGACGTCAACGACGTGCGTCGCGAGGTGCAGATCATGTACCACCTGCAGGTGAGGCGGGGGGACACGGGGGGTGGAGGGCAGGGCCGGCAGGCAGAAACCGGCGTAGCTAAGGAGGCTGCGGGCAGGGCGCAGGGCAGGGCGCAGGGCAGGGCGCAGGGCAGGGCGCAGGGCAGGGCTCACGGCAGGGCGTGTGCTACTGCTGGGGTTCGGTACGTGTTTTGAGTCTCGAGATGCACCGCCTGCCGCTCACCTGACCTTTTCACCCCTGCTGTCGGTATGCTGCACCAGGGTCATCCGAGCATTGTCAGCATCATAGGTGCGGCGGTGGCGCAGCGGCGGGAGGCGGTGGGCACAGCTCGGTGCCGAGGGAGGGGCGGGAGCAGTCGGCATATGGCAAGCTGCGCAAGGGGAGGCGGGAGGCGGGAGGCTGGCTCTTGGCTGGCGCACGCGCCCAGGCACTGGAAGGGAAGGTCCCGTGACGCCACGAGCAGGGCCGTGCGCTGGTTGGGCTTGGGCATCACAGGCTTACGTCTGCAGCGCGCGCGGAGCATTATGTCTTTCAGCAGACCTGTTTCATATGACAATTGCAGAGGTGTACGAAGACAAAACCAACGTGCACATCGTGGAGGAGCTGTGCAGCGGCGGCGAGCTGTTCGACTCGATCATTGAGGTGCGGCCGCAGGCTGGGTGTACTGCAGCGCGGGCCGCGGGTGGCGGGTGGGTCGGGCGGGCTGGGAGCAACAACGGCGTGGCGTAGCAGGTTGCGCTGCCGTATTCCGGCGCTAGAGCTCTTCGCCCGCTTATGTCCGTGCACAGACACTACGCTCCCCAACGTTTGCATCGCCGCGTCTTGTCCTGCGACCCCCCTACAGCGCGGGCACTACTCGGAAAAGGACGCGGCCCGGGTGTTCCGGCACATCGCAACCGTCGTGGCGCACTGCCACAACATGGGCGTGATGCACCGGGACATAAGTGAGAGCTGGGTTGGCGCGCGACATGTAAAGATGGAGGATGGTTTATGGGGCTGCAAACAAGATGGTAAATGACAGGAGTATCAGGGGGGCTCATGTGACTGATGACGGACGGTGCGGCCGTTCACGTGGCTGTCCGCAGCTGACCCACGTCCCCGGCTAGCTTACTTTCAACAGCTTCGCGTCCGCCTGTGTGGTGTGCATCGGGGTCGTAACCAGCTAACTGCCCGCACCCCACTCCCCGGTGCTTGCAGAGCCGGAGAACTTCCTGCTCAGCAGCCGCAACCCCGACGCGCTGGTGAAGGGCACGGTGAGGCGGGCGGCCACGCGTGCGGGTGCTGGGAGGGGCTGCCAAGGGCTGAGCTGGCAGCGACTTGTCGAGGGATGTGTCAAGACGGCGGGTGCGCTGCACATGGCATGTGTGCCCGTGGGCTGGCGTTCGTGGTTCCCTTGCTGCCGACACTGCCCCGTCGTCGTCTGCGCAACGCGGCTCCCGCTCTCGCTGTTCCCGCTGTCCAGGACTTTGGCCTGAGCTTGTTCTTCGGGGAGGGACAGACGTTCAAGGAGGTGGTGGGCTCGGCATTCTACGTGGCGCCAGGTGCGTGTGGCGCTTGAGCCGGGGGCTGTGCTCGTGTTTGCCGTGCTGGTGGCGGGTGGTTGGCGGCGGGTCTTGTGGCTGGTGTTAATGAGGCGGGATAGGTGGGCTGCTGGGCTTTGAGTCAAGGACATCTTCCGGGCCTGTGTGTCGTTCCTACGAACCGGGGCGAAGCCTAAATCGCAGCCATTCAAGCGCAACCCCGCTCCACATCACACTCCCAACCCCGCAGAGGTGCTGCGCAAGAAGTACGACAAGCGGGCCGACATCTGGAGCCTGGGCGTGCTGCTGTACCTGCTGCTCGCGGGCGTGCCGCCCTTCTACGCGGAGACGGTGCGCGTGTGTGCGTGTGTGCGGGGCGGGTGTGGATGTGGGTGTGAGCAGGGCTGGGCAGGCAAGGCAAGGCAAGGCAAGGCAAGGCAAGGCAAGGCAAGGCAAGGGCAGGGCAGGGCAGGGCAGGGCAGGGCAGGGCAGGGCAGGGCAGGGCAGGGCAGGGCAGGGCAGGGCAGGGCAGGGCAGGGCAGGGAGGCATGCCGTTGCATGCACGTATGCCCGGCGCGCGGCGCTGGCCCCGGCTGCGTGCTTAGCCTGAGCCGTGCTGCCGCGGTTGCTGCAGGAGCGGGAGATCTTCCGCGCGGTGCTGTCCGCCCCGCTGGACTTCACCTCGGCGCCGTGGCCGTCCGTGAGCGAGGCCGCCAAGGACGTCATCCGGCGCATGCTGGTGAGCGGGAGGGCGGCGGACAGGGCGGAGGACAGCGCGGATGTGGGAGCGGGTGGGGGGCGGGCAGCCTGATAGTTGGGGCTGATAAGGACTGGGGTGGCGCGGTACCGACTGCGATGGCGCCAAGGCCACGACCTGGCAGCACCAGCGGCCGCCACGCTCACGGCCCGGCCGTGCCTGCTCCCGCCCCCGACCCGCCCTCGCGCGCACGCGCACACGCCACGCCCCTGCCCCGCGCCCTCGACAGGAGCGCGACCCCGCCAAGCGCATCTCCATCGCCGACGTGCTGGCGCACGAGTGGGTGCGCGAGGACGGCGGCGCGGCGCGCGCGGCGCCGCTGCAGCACGAGGTGCTGGTGCGCCTGCAGAACTTCGCCGCGCTCAACAAGCTGCAGCAGGAGGCGCTCAAGGTGAGCGGGGGGGAAGCATTACCACGTATGTTACCGGGTTGTTTGACTCGCCTTGGGCGTGGGTAAGAGCAGGGCTGGCCATGGAGGGGCGCAGGAGCACCAAAGGTTGTGCCGGGGCTGTGGCAGCGCGCTGTCCTGACGCCCGGCTGCCGCATAAACATAAGCGCGCCACCCCGCCACATCACAGATCATCGCCAACAGCCTGCCGGAGAACGAGGTGTCGGGGCTGCGCTCGCTGTTCATGGACATCGACGCGGACGGCAGCGGCAGCATCACCGTCGACGAGCTGCGGGAGGTGAGGCCGGAGGCCACGCGACGGCCGAGCGTGGTGCATGTGCATGGGGTGCTGGGCACCCATGCTTGGTCGTCTGTCCTTTCTTGGTCGTCTGTCCTTTCTTGGTCGTCTGTCCTTTCTTGGTCGTCTGTCCTTTCTTGGTCGTCTGTCCTTTCTGGTCGTCAGTCTCGTCACGTGTCGCCACGTGTTAGCTGGCACTGACGCGGCTGCACACCGCCGCTGCCTGCTGTAATCCTGCACAGGCGCTGATGAAGAAGGGCACCAACATCCCGGCCGAGGAGCTGGAGCGCATCATGGCGCAGGCCGACATCTCCGGCGACGGCACCCTGGACTACGAGGTGGGGCGCGCAGTGGGGGTGGGGCGTTGTGAATACCATCCCAAGCTAAACTAGACTGGGGGGCTGGGGGGCTGGGGGTTACTGTGAACCAATCCCGTAAAGAGACATCAGCGCTGCTAGGAGAAATTTCAGCCGCATGTGCGAGCTACTGTACGTCACCGTAGGTAGTCGGGCGTCTTGGGCAGTGGAGCGGCAGGTGGACGTAGCAGTCCAGAGCACTCCGAAGTCATGTCAGAGCCGCGCGCGGACCCCCGCGCTCAACAAATTATTGCGCCCAGACAAACCTACTCACCTGTTTGCGAACGGACGAGCGCCAGGTAGAAGCGTCCGGCAGGTGAGGCGAAGGCGCACATGTGGGAAAATGGCATGGTGGCGAACGTCAATGGCAGTCGCGTGCGAGGTAAAGCAAGGCAGTACCAAAGCTATAGGACCCCGCGCGCGGCTCATAGACAAAGAAAGAGAGAGCGGGGCAGGCAAGTTGGCATCAAGAAGGCAAGCGGGATGGGCACGCGGGATGGGGCCAGCGTGCATGGGCAGTTAGTCCAGACAGGGCGCGGGCCGCCGAACGGCTCCCTCGCAACCCTGCCGGTCCGGACGCGACACGCATGGGTGTGCGCCCGGGTGCGTGGCCAGCGTGTGACGTTGATGTCGCCAGCACGTCGCGAGGCGGCCAACGTTGAACCGCCACGGCGACGCAGGGTATTGGGATACGACTGGACAGTTCGAAACTAGTTCCAAATGTTTGTCGGTTAGTGCGAAGAAAAGATGCAACGACCACAACGAAGTAATTTCCCCGGAAGGCCCGCGCGCGGCTCGAAGCGACGTTGTGATCAGGTGGTCTTCTCGTATTGGTAGATGAAGTTGTAGCCCGGCGGTCGGCACCGCCGAGTGAAATGGAATGTCGCGCCGGTGAGCTGGGGGCTGGGGGCTGGACAAAGTACCGTAATGCAGCGCTGCGCTCTGCGCCATGTCCGTTACGCCGCGTGGCGCTAATCCTGTGCCTTCCATGCCGTCAGCTCCCCGCCACCCGCGCCCGGCCACCCCCGCGCCCTTGCGCCGCCTGTACTGAACCAACCCCCGCCCCCTCTCTCGTCTTAATTGCCCATGCATGGAATCCCCCTCCCCCCGGGCGCCGCCGCCGCAGGAGTTCCTGGCCGCCACCATGAACCTGGCCAAGCTGGAGCACGAGGAGCACCTGTACATGGCGTTCCGCTTCTTCGACGTCAACGACGACGGCTTCATCGACCGCACCGAGCTGGTCACCGCGCTGGAGAAGGTGCGCGGCGCGGCGCGGGGCGGGGCGGGGCAGGGGCAGGGGCAGAGGGTGGTGCGTTGCGGACCCGGGTGTCGCGTTGGGTGGTGCTGGCAAAGTCGGGCGGTCGTGCAAGCTAGGCGGACGGTGGTGACGAGACTGATGGCGTGTGCTGTACGCTGCCCGGCCTGCGCCGCGCGCCTGGCCGCCCACCCGACAGATCTGCTCGGCGGCCGAGATCGACGAGCTGCTGCACCAGGCGGACACCAGCGGCGACGGCCAGATCGACTTTGAGGAGTTCTGCCACCTCATGCGCTGGTGGGTGCTTGGCAGGCGTGCTCGGTGGGCTTGGCGGGGATATGCATGGGCGGCGAGTGTGCGCTGTGCGCACTTTAATGTGCCCAATCACGTGAAGGTGGCTGCGTGGCTGTGGGACCTTCACAACTTATGCCGAACGCCTTGCCCCCTTTGCCCACCACAGCGGCAACTCGGCCCTGACCAAGGCCACCAGCACCGTCAAGCAAGGCCTGCTGGGCACCGTACGGTCACAGGTGCGTGCCAGTCGCGTGTCTCGATGCCAGCACTTGCCGCTGGCTCTGCAACTCCCCGCCCCTCTGCCATCGTCCCCTTTCTCCCTCTGTTGTCGCAACACGCAACCCTTACACCCACCCACCGACAGACAAGTTCCACTGTTCCTGTTTTACTGTTAGTTGTTGCCACCCACCAAACCCACCTCACACATCACACCACCACCCTCCACACCTCACACCACCACCACCACCATCACACCACCACCCTCGCACAGGCTGTGTTGGACCTGACAAAGCTGCGGGCGCAGAGCCTGGCGGCGGCCGCGGCTGGCGGCGACAACGAGACCAAGGAGCAGCTGCTGACCACCATGATGTCAATGACCTCAAAGCGCAGCCGCCGACACCTGGCCCTGCCCTCTCGTGTCGGCGGCGGCGCCGCCTTCGCCTCGGGGGCCCCCAGCTCCGTGGCAATGATGACGAGCGCCGTTGATTCCGCCGTCAACTTGGCCTCCATGACTGGCGACGTCAGCGTCCGGCGCGGCGGGCTGAGCCCGTTCGCTGGCGCCACCGCGCCGCGGAAGCTGACGCAGCGGCGCCTGAGCGAGGAGGCGGAGTTCGCCTGCCGCACAGCCATGACGATGCTGGGCGGGACACAGGGCGGCTCCTCGAAAGGGCCGGCCGGCGCCAGCGGGCACAACAGCCGGGACACCCGGAACCTGGGCGCCGCTGCTGCCGCCGGCGGGGGTGCGGGTGCTGCTACTGCCGCTCCCGGGCCGCTCGGCGCGCGTGGCGGCGCCAATGGCGCCGCTTCGACGTCGTTGCTGCAGCGGCAGGGCAGCGACCGTCAGGGGCACGCCAGCTCCAGCAACAGCGGGCCGCAAGGCGGCGACGGCAGGGGATCCGCGTCGACGGCCGGGAATGGCGTCCGCGGCGGCAAGGGCAGCGTCGCTTTCGCGGTCACAGCGCTCAGCGACGCAGGCCCGAGTGCCGGCGCCGCGGTCAACGCCGACACCTGCGATGGTGATTCCGACGACCTCGTAATGGCGGTTGAGGGAACCACGGACCACGCGCGAGCGGAGAGCGGCTACGGCAAGGTGCGGCGCGCCGGCGGCGAGGCCGGCGGTGAGGCGGGCGGCGGCAGCGGGGACCTGGAAGATGAGGTGGCGGACATGGACGTCATCAAGGCCATGTCCTTCAAGTCCATAAAGACCTGCGGCGGCGAGGAGGAGGCCGACGAGGCCGACGCGCGCGACGACCGGCCGCTGGCGCCCGCGGCGGCCAGCCCTGCGCAGCCGCAGCGGGTGCGGGTCAGTGGGTCCGGCGCGCCGCCCGCTGCAGCCTCGCCGGCGCTGGGTGCCGGCAAGGTGAGCCCCTTCGCCCGCGCCTCGGGCGTCACGAGCGGCAGCGGCGTGAGTGAGGACATGCTGATGGACATGCCGGGCGCCATCGGTGGCGGCGGCGGCGGCGTCACTTCGACTAGCGGCGGGAACGCCAGCCAGCGATCCGTCCGGAGCAACAACGGCGGCGGCGGCGGCGGGGGAGGCGGTGGTGGCGGCGCGGGAGGCTGGCGGGCCCAGCACGGGCTGGCCGCATCCGCCGTCCCCAGTCCGATACTGGCCGCAACAGCGGCTGCGCACGCGGCGATGCTGGGCGGCGCCAGCTGGGACGGCACGCATGGCCGCGGCGCCTCCAGCCACACGGGTATGGCGGCGGCGGGCGCCATGCGCACAGCCAAGACGGGCGGTGTTCTGGACAGCCAGGACCAGATTGACTCGATGACAGACCCTGGGGTGCCGGGTCCGGCCGGCGGGCGGCAGAGTGCGCTCGTGGCGCGGCAGAGCGCCGCGGGGGGCGGCGGAGCGGGCGCGGGTGTGGGTGGGTGGCGTGCCTCAAACGGTGCGGTCGCGTGGCAGGGAAATTAGCGGGCTGTACACCTGCTGGGGGCCTGGGGCCATTGACAACAGACGTGACTATTTTTTAGGCTTCTGCGTAAGGGGCCAGCACTGTATCTGACGCCTATGGGCTGCACTGGTCAGTGACGTGTTTTGGACACTGAAGCGAATGTTTCCGCACTGCACCACATGTGCTGAGGCCGGGGGCTTGGTCACGTGCGGCACCTACATGTGCCGTACTGCTGATGGTTGCTGACACCGGGGTAGCACACGATGTATACAATGAATGGGGTGTTGTGGCGCCGGGATTGTTGGGTTGACAGTTGACACAACGACCGCAGGAGGCTAGGCAAAACGCCGAAAGGCGCGTTGCCGTGACATGTTCCTCTGGGACGAATAACGGCACAAGATGGGGCCCGGAGATGGGAATACATAAGCCATAAGGCGCTTCTGCCGCGTGCGGCAATGCAACGTCTGTCAAAGCATGGATGAACTAGCGGCGCAGCTCTGTGTACAGGGCCTTTACGCGCTTCATCCGCTGATGGAGGTGTTTCCATGAAAAGTGAAGAGACCTGTAAAACACGGTTACACGCGCACCATGCATCGCCGTGTGTCGCCATTCCTCAAACATGCCTGCCCGACGGCAGCAGCCTTCCTAAACCCGCAACCCACACCAGTGCAGGGGGGGCTCTGCGCCGCCAACTCGTCCCCGAATCACTCAGGCATCAGACACACACCCTAAGGTCTACCGTGCCCTGAACCCTTGCCGAACTAATCAAGCAGCATCGCAATATCAAAGAGCCTCCGAACAGCCTGCCACATTGATACCTGTCGTTACAAACTGGGCAGTCTGGGACCACTACGCAAACATGTGAAGCCTACCGTCAAGGGTTACACCTCCTATCCCATCATCGCGCCGCATTCTTTGCGCCGCCTGCTACATCCATGCCGATCAGCGCCCGGCTGGGCACAGACGCGTACCCCACCCAGCGAGGCTCGAGCTGCTTCCGCTCACTGAGATGCACTGCTCAGGATTGGCACCATACCTATACACCAAAGAGGACATCAGTCAGTCAGGATCGGAACCCGCTGTCAAGTGCTGTCAGCGCTCGAATGGCCCCTCGCCCCCCTCTTCTGAATGTGTCAGAGCCCCGCAAGCCTGGTAGCCACCGGGCGCCGCTCCTGCATCAGCTGCGAGCCCTGCTGCTGCTGCTGCCGCCGCCGGCGCTTTCGGCTGTAGCTGCCGCCGTCAGGCCGCCTGCTTCAAGCAGAGGTTGAGTTGGTAGATAGCCCCGTAGCCGATGAAGATGGCGATGCCCATCCAGCCCCTGCGACAGTAGAGCGCGTGCTCTCAAGTTTCATCGATAGTTTACAAATGCATGACAGTCGACTATCCGCCTGGATGCATCGAACGGTGGGATGCACGAACGCGGGACCATTACCGGCTGGCAGCGCCGTACCACAAGCTCCCTCACGACTGCTGTCTGCGGTCGCAGCTCCGCCGACCCAAGTCCCTCAGCTAGCCCCCACAGACACACTCCGTCAACTGCAGCACCCCACTGTGATAAGGCCGGGTTTTGCCGCTGTGGAACCTGCCCCGCGCGTCGGTGGGAAGTTGGTCCCAGACTCACAACGTGTCCTTGGGGGATACTTTGTTCTTGGCGCAGATGTATCCTGTGATGGCGGCCTCCACGATGTGAGCTACGACGGCCGACCCCATCACGACTTGGTAGCCGAACGCCGACCTGTCGGGTCAACAGAGGGGGAGGTGGGGATGGGTTCGTGTGAGGATGGATGCCTCAAATAGGAAGTCCTCGCTTCAGCGCAGTGCTTCTAAGGCGTGAGACCCCGCACCTGAACAATTTTGTCCCTAATTGGAACGTTTGCTTGATAACTGGCCAGCTCCGCGTTGCTGGGAAGAACGCGCCCGCGATACCAGTGGCCATCCCGAACACCGCGAGCCATGGGATAGGGCCTGGGTTGCAATGCACGATGACAGATGTCAAGTGGACTCAGACGGGGCCCACTCAAGTTGCAAACGCACCCTTGGGCCACTTGGGCGCGACCATCGCTTGCTTGCTGGTTTTGGCCTGTTCTTGAATGAGCTGTGGCACAAGCTTGGTTTATTTTCAGCTTACATAAGCTATTCGAGCTGTGCACGCATGCAATTGGTCAACACAGCGCAACTTGGCACGGAATGCCGTGTGCACGCGATCGTGCCGTGCCCAGCCTACAACGCGCGTCCGAGGCCCTCCACGTCGCCAGCGCCTTCCTAGGGTTTCCTGCGCCTATCCACTTCCCCGCCACCGCAAACGAGTCATGCACAGCGGGCCCTGCATCAAAACTGTCCTGCAACGCCGTACCACGCCTACACGTGCAGACCAAACGCGAAAGACAATTCTCTCTCACAGCGCCCAGCGGTGAGGCCGCAGCACGACACCACTCGAGCATGTTCTTCAACATTTCCGGTACATTTACGCTGCGCTCTGACCACTCCGTCTCCCCTAGCTACGACTGTCGTCCTGCTCCAACCCCCAAAATTGCCGCCTCTCAACAGCCGGCCCTGCCGCTTGTCCCCACGCCACACCCCACGCCCACAACTTTCAATCTGTCGCTCCATACCAGCCGCTCTCGACACGCGTCCTCCCCTCCTCCTCCCCTCTCTCCCCCTCCTCCTCCTTTACCTCGGCATGCCGCCATTCGCCTGGTTCATCATCTGCTGCAAGAACGCCTCCGGCCCGCCCGCCGCCGCCACCTGCGAGAAGTCCAGCCCCGACGGCAGGCCCAGCCCAGCAGCCGGGTGGTAGGCGCCGGCGCCGCCGGCGCGGCCGCCGGCTGCTGCCGCCACCGCCTCCGCTCCCCCGGGCGCCATGGCCCTCTGCGCCGCGAAGTCCTGCACCATGCGCTGCTGCGCCGCCGCCATGTCGGCCTTCATCTGCTGCAGGTGCTGCGGATCACATGGAAGGAGTGCGCCGCACCAAAACAAGTCGTCACAAAGCGAACATGCACACGCCCGGTACACGAGCAGAACAGCAGGTTGCATGAATTCGGCTCTCGAGGGTTGCAGGCAGAGAGTGCCGGCCGCGCCGGTACACGGCAGCCTCTCTCCAAGCAGCGGTAGCGCCCCCTGGTAGCACACAGGCCAGCCGCTTACCGTGAGGTCCTCCCGCGCCTGCCGGTTGTTGGGCTCCACCGCCAGCACCGCGCGCAGGTCCTTCTCCGCCTCGCCGTACTTCTGCAGCGCGCTGCGGGCGGTGGCGCGCCGCAGCAGCGCCTTCGCCTGTGCGGCGGCCGCGGGTGGGTGGCGGCGGGGCGGGTGGCGGAGCAGGTTGCGGGGCGATCGAGGCACGGGGGGCGGGTATAGGGACGTGGGGCGAGGTTGTGTGCATGCAGGGAAATGGGGGAGTTAATGTGGCGCGGCGGGCCCCCAGCTGCTCGCACCTTGTCGCCCTCCTTGAGATCGAAGCGCAGGGCCCGGTTGCAGTCCTCCTCCGCCTGCTCGAAGCGGAAGATCTTCAGGCACGCCATGGCGCTGCGGAGCGAGCGAGCGCGGGGCAATGGGACAGGGCAATGGGACAGGACGGCGCGGCGAGGAAAGGTCAGGTGATGGGGTGGCAGACTACCGTATGTGCCCATGTGCGCCGCGGTGACGGAAAGCAGCGACCCGCACGGCCAGAACCGCACGACCTGTCTGTCGCTCGCGCCGCCAGCCCCTCCTCGTCACCCACCGGTTGTTGTAGTAGACGGGGTTGTCCGGATGCTCGTTGATGGCCTTGCTGTATTCCGTCAGCGCGTCCGCGAACTTGCCTGCAACACGGAATGGGCTGCGTGTTGAGGCATGGCGCCGCTGGGCACGGACGCCCCCGACACTGGAAACGTGTGCCCACACCTGCTGCCTACAGCCTTCCCCGCCCCACCGTGCCGCCCCACCCCAGCCCACCCGCTCCACGCACCTGCTTTGAACAGCTCATTGCCGCGGCCCTTGAACCGCTCCGCCCGCTCCGCTCGCCGAGGGTCCACAGCCGCAGCCGCGGCCGCGGCGGCTCCGCCACCTGAAGCGCCGGAGGACGAGGCCGCGCCGCCGCCTGCAGCAGCTGCTCCGCCACGGCTGCCCGCTGCCGGCACAGAGGCTGCAGAGGACGCGCCCGAGGAAGAGGGCGCGGCGGCGGGCGCAGAGCCCGCCTCCTCCGCCTCCTGCTGCTTCCGGACCTGCCGCCAAGCAAGCACGCGCAACACGCTATTCAGCATCTATGCCCACTCTTCCGCTGCTAAGAGCGACGCACTCCGCCCGCCCGCCCGCCCGTCCGCCTGCTCCAGGCTTCAAGCATACACCCCAATATGACACGCCTCCTCCTGCGCCCCTACCGCACGGCACCTACCGCCTCTGCCAGGCCCTGCTTAACGCCCTCGAATGCCTCCGCCATCACCGGCCCCATCTTGGCCGCCACCGCCAGCAGCCGCGCGTCGAAGCGGGCGCAGCCTGCAGCAGCGCCCGGGGCAAGGCACCGGCACCGGCACCGGCAGGCAGGGCGTGTCACAGGTGCAGTCGGCACACGGACACGCACAGTCGCCTGCCCCTTCCCGCAACTGCACCCACCCATCCGCCCACCCAACCACGCACCCACGCACCCACCCATGAGCGCCGCCGCCAGCGGGGTACCGTCCGCCACCGTGCCCAGCGGCACCACCACCACCGGGCACTGCGCCAGCGACGCCAGGCTGTTGAAGCAGTGTGTCAGAGCCTCGAACGCCGCGCCCTCGGGCGTAGACACCGCCGAGCGCCGCCGCGGCGGCGCCGCCGGCACCACCGGCAGCACGATCACGGTATCCGGCTTGACGGTGTGACGCAGCGTGTCATACAGCTGCGCCGCCGCCTCGCGCGCCGCCGCCAGCCGCTCCGGCGTCGGCGCCGCCGGCAGCAGCTGCCGCCGCGGCGGGCGGGTCTCGCCGCCCGCGCCCGCGTCCACGCCCGGTGCCTTCGCCGCCTGCTCCTCGGCGGCCTTCCCCTCGCCCTCCTTCTGCTCCTCCCCGCCCTCTGCCGTCGCCTTCGCCTCGCCATCCGCACCCTCCTCCTCCGTCTCCTTCGCCTCGCCCTCCTTCTGCTCCGCCCGCTGCTCCCCCTTCTCCGGCTCCTCGTCCGCCGCCAGCCCCGGCAGCGCCGCCCGCAGCCCCGCCGTCCGCAGCAGCCGCGCCGCCGAGGCCCAGGCCGCCAGCCCCGGCGGCAGGCCGCCAATGTCCGCCAGCAGCGCGTCGGGCTGCAGCGACTGCCAGCCCGCCGAGTTCTCAGACAGGAACCTGCAGCTCAGTCCAATGCCCAGAGGCAACAATTGCCAACCAAGATCAGGGCGGATGGGGGATGGTCGGCTTGGGCTTCGGCCGCGCCGCGCGTTGCGCAGTGACGACTCGTTATTGCCACCGCCTCGACACGTCCAAACTACCCCCTCCCTAGCCCCCGCCGCCGAATCCGTCCTTGCACCACCGTGGCACCCCAGCCAGCCGCATCGGCACCCAAAGCCCATTTGAGCTACGCAGCCGTCGCATCGCCGTCAGGAGCACGGTTTTGGGGTTCGCAACGTTTGATGTTGGGCCCGGAATGAACTGCTTTAAGCCAACTCCCCCCCCAGCTCCCACTCCGATGTACCATCTTTGCAATCCCCCTCCCTTCTCTCCCACCTGCACAGCTGCACGGCGCCCGCCTGCTCGCTGCCGGCCCACTTGAGGATGGCGCGCTTTATGGCCAGGCCCGCGGGCTGGTACTCCACCGCGCAGGCGCTGAACAAGTCCTCCGCCACCACGAACCGCACGATCTCGCCGCGCAGGTTGAAGCTGCCTGCGCGGCGCGGGAGGGGGTCGGTGAGCGCGGTGCAGGAGGGAGCCGCGGGCGGCGCCGTGGTGCGACCGGCCCGGACGGCACAGACGCCCTCGCCTGTCGTCCCAAGCCAGCCCCCCCTCATTCCCTGCGGCACCCCAGCGCCCTACTCCGCATCCCAGCACCCCAGCAACCACCCTGCGGTGCCCCAGCGCCCTTCCCCGCACACCCTCCGCACCCACCCGGCGCGCCCAGCGTCTGCGCCGCCTTGAGCAGCGTGTTGGGGTCCGCCGCCATAATCGCCAGCGACTCCTGCCAC
The DNA here is from genome assembly GCA_016834605.1 of Chlamydomonas incerta. Lineage (NCBI taxonomy): Eukaryota > Viridiplantae > Chlorophyta > Chlorophyceae > Chlamydomonadales > Chlamydomonadaceae > Chlamydomonas > Chlamydomonas incerta. Next base: position 43,450 of record JAEHOC010000091.1, read on the forward strand.
CCCTCCGGCTGCCCGCCCGCCGCCGCCGCCTCGGTGGCGGCGTTGGGCTGCCCCAGCGCCCCGGGGGTGGCGCGGTAGCAGTACACGCCGCAGCAGGCCGCCGGCACGGTGGCGCTGCCCAGTGCGTCGGTAACCACCGCCAGCTGCGCGGCGCCCGTGGCGATGGCCGCCGCCGCGCCTGCGAGGTTACACACACACACACATACGCACACCGTCACGGCGTCAGTCTTTTGGGTTTTTCCTTGCCTCCAACACACGAACTCGGACGAGATGCATGTTGCTGGTACCCGCAGTACAAAACCTTGCCCCCGCAACGCTGCTAGTGCCACGTGCTGTGGCCGCCGCCGCCGCCGCCACGCACCCGTGTTGCCGCCGCCCGCCACGTGCGCCTTGTTGTACGGGTTGCCGTAGTTGGCTCCCAGCACGTCCATCGCCAGCGGCTGTATGGCGGCCTTGCCGACCAGCACGGCGCCCGCGGCCTGGGCGTCACACGGTTGCATGCGGTGCAGCACACTGCAGCGTCAGTCGTCGGACAAGCGCCGGCAGGCAAGCGGGGCCACCCGGAAGGCCGCCCGAGTGCCCTAAACTCCTCATGCATCCTTGACCCCGCCGCAACACCCGCGCACAAGAGAGCCCAGGCCCAGCCCCATACCCAAATTACACACCCTAGCCCAGCACCGCTGTTCAGCACCACGCACATCCTGCCACACCCTGCTTGCTCCCTTGTGCACAACTCTCCAATCCACGTCTTCGCGCCCCCCGCCCCCGCCCTCCCCTTGCATTGGGTTGGCTTGGTTTGGTCTCGCTTGGGCTGGTAACCTCAACCCCTTCCCCCGTAGATGGTTAGTTTTGGGAACTGGAATTCGAACTACCCCTCCTGAACTAACACACCTGCAGCTTCGTGACGGCTGGGCAGCTGGCCGCCGCCGCCGCGCACAGCACCGCCTCCGGCGCCCCCAGGCTCGTGGCCGCCCCCAGCAGATCCACGTCCTCGCCCACCAACAGCCGCACACCGCCCAGCGGCAGCGGCAGCGAGCCGCTGGGCTTGGCGGTGGCGGCGGCCGCCGCCTCCGGCGCAGGCGCCGCCAGGATCTCGAATGTGTCGGGATCGACAGGCTCGGGAGGAGGCGGCGGCGGCGCGGGGGCAGAGGAGCTGGCGGCCGCGGCGCCGCCGCGGCCCTTGCGGGAGGCGGTGCGGGAGGCGCCCCCGGCGGCTGCGCTGGAGGTCTTGCCGGCAGCCTTGCCGCCGGAGGAGGCGGCGCCGTTGCCGCCGAGGGCGCGGCGGATGAACCAGACGCCAGCGGCGGCAGCAGCCACGGCCAGGACGGGTAGCAGGGGGCTTACACCGCCACTGCGTGCGCGATGAGATCCAACAGAGGCACCAGAAACTGCAGCGGGGCCAGCGGCGGGGGCGGGAGTGGCAGCAGCAGCCGGCACGGCGGCCGCTGGTGCCGACGCGGGCTCGCCCTCCGTCGGCTGCGCCCCCTCCTGGTCTCCGGCCTCCCGCTGCTCCTCCTCGCCGTCCTGATCGGCTACCCCAACTGCGGCATCTTCCACCTTCACAGCAGCTGCTGATCGCGCCTCCTCCTCTGCGCCCGGCGTTCTGGAAAGCGCCGACTGATTCCTCATTTGCGCTGCCGACGCTTGATCTAGCGCAGGATGATGTGTTTTCATTATCAAGCGGCCTTGGTTTCTATACTAACAGCGTAAGAGTCCTAAATGGTTTTTCTAGAAGCTGTTGATTCAAGTGCCCGCCTGTGCGTAAAATCGATACGGCTGCAACTAAAACTGTAAATATTTGCACGTTCTACATACCAGAACCATCAAAACATCAAAACTGGGCGCTGGCCGACCTTGAATGCATCCGCGATTGGCTGCGATTGCACGCGAACTGAGAATCTTACTCAAGGCTGGCTTGAAACGGGCGCCGGGATTCACTGGTGCAATTGCACACAACCTGCAAGCTGTGGCTACCGTGCCCGGTCCTGGATTCCCAACGTGAGAACTTGGTCGGCTCTCGGCAGCAATTCCGCGACATTAAGGGTCGTGGCCGCGAAGCCGGACCCCTAGGACCCAGCATTCTTAGCACGGCGTCGCTGTGAACACTTTTGTCGGCCGCAACAGTCAAGTCGTCCGCCGGCGCGGCCGGAATCGCTCGACGGAACCCTCGTCGTGCCGGGCCTTTCGCTTCGCCGCCTCCATCTACCTCAGAAGCTCTGATAGGGGCGCGAGCGAAGTTTGTTTTGGACGGGCCCTGCACCCGTGTCAACCGGGTTACGCCGTCCTGACAAAAAAGGAGCCGGAGTCCGTGATACGGCCGGCGCCTGGCAGACACGAAGCGGGGTTCGTAAACTCGACGTGTCCCCCACCGCGGTAGCACAGAAGAGCATGGGAGCATCCCTTAGCTCCTGCGTGGAGCCAGGCCCCACATTCGCCCTTTTTGAGGCTGGTGAGTTAGGCCCGGGTGCTGCAGGCGGGAGACTGCGCGGCGAACGGGCCTAATACCGTAGCCCCGCCCGGCGCCGGCGCCTCCACACCTTCAACCTCACCAAACTTTCTTTACTTCCGCTCGCAGTTCGCGCGGGAGATGTGCGCCGCATCAATATGTGGCTTGGCCTGCAACCGGAGCTGCTCAAGTATCAAAACATGTGTAAGTACGGTACCTGGGTTCTGTTCTCAAGTTGGTTTGGGTTGCGTGGAGTGAAGGGGCTGTGTTGCAGGCCACCGGTATTGGTTAGGCCCTGTGCAGCAGGGCTCGCGTGATTGTATGCCTCTCTAATATCATGGCACAAACGCCCCGCCTGTTGTTAATGCACTGCAGCGGACGGCGACACGGTGTGGCACGTGGCAGCCGTGACCGGCAACGCGGAAGTCCTGGAGGCGCTGGCCGCCCACGCGCCCGCGCTGGAGGAGCTGGAGGCGCAGCGGCGGGAGCTCCAGCGGAACAAGAGCTCCCGGCGGCGCAGGGATGCGACATCCACCGGCCGAGTCACGCCCCGTGCGGAGCAGGTGGATACCGCGGCCGGCGGCGGAGGTCGCGGCAGCGGCAGCGGCAGCAGCTCGGCGGGAGGGGCGCTGAGCGAGACGGAGAGGACCTCCCCGTCGCAGCCGTCGCAGCCAGCCTCTCCCAGCGAGGGGGCGCTGTCTGAGTCCGATGTGCGGCAGACGCAGTCGGACGGGCAGCTGCAGCAGCTGGACACTCCCGAGCCCGCGCAGGCCGCTCGACTTCAGTCGCTGCGCGCAGTCATCAACCTCCGTAGCGACAAGAAGCAGGTGGGCGTGCGTGCGTGCGTGCGGGCGTGCTAGCCAGGCGTGGCCTCGCACAGGCTGGGCTGCGACAGGAGCTGCTGACGTGGACGTGGCCGCTGCTCTGCCCCAACCCGCCCCGGCCCCGCTGCCACTGCCGCAGACGCCGCTGATGCACGCCGCCAATGCGGGCCGCCTGGACGTCCTCAAGTGGCTGCTGCAGCAGGTGCGGGCGGCCATTCGGACTGTTAGTCCTTGAGCTCTGCGCGTTCCCGGCCAGTTGGCTTAAGCGTGCCCCGGACGCGGCCACCGGAGAGTGCCCTCGACCCACGCCTTGCGCCGCACGCCATGCTGTATTGCTATCACGCAGGGCGCCGACCCCTGGGCCCAGGACCGCTGCGGCCTTCGCTCCGCACTGCACTACGCGGCGATGCGGGTGAGCGGGCAGCGCAGGGCCATCGCGGCATCATCGCCTGGCTGCGTGGCGCCGGGGGCGTAGGTGATGGGCGGCCGCGCGGTTCTGTGACAGCAACCCGCATGCACAGCTTTGACGCCCAGGCGGCCTGCGTTCATGTGCCCGGCACGGTTATATCTTCTGGGGCGCACGCAGGGCCACGTGGACTGCGTCCTGGCGCTGCTGGACCACATGCCCTCCACCGCCGAGCTGCGCCGCTACCTGGAATACCGCTCCATCAGCGGCCTCACGCCGCTGCACTACGCTGTGAGTGCGCCGGGAGGGGGCGGGGGAGGGTGAGGCTACGAGGAGAGGCGTTGCGCTGGATGGGCGGGCCTCGCCCGCTCGCGAGCGCACTTGTCGCCTGGTTTGTGACACTGGCCCCCTCGCACGCGCGCGTAGGTGGCGACGGGCCAGGTTGAGGTGGCGCGGCTGCTGCTGCAGCGCGGGGCCGACATGATGGCTGTCAACCTGGTGCGTGAGGCAGCCTTGAGGAAGCAGGGAGGCTAGACGGCTACTGTACACTGCGGAGGGGCGCCATGGCGTCTTCATGCGCGCACTGTGTCTGCCTGCACTCGCGTTCGCGAGATGCGTCGTCCTGACGCTGTGTGCTGTCTTGGCGTTCGTGTCCATGCCGGCACGCCATGTGGAGACGTCGTCCTGTGTCACTGCATGTGTGGCGAATGCACAGATCGGCGACGCCTACGACCTGGTGCACGTGCCCAAGCGCTCCACGCCCCTGCACGTGGCTGCGGCCTTCGCCGGCCCCGGCGGCCTGCAGTGCGCGCTGGCGCTGCTGCAGCACTACGTAAGCATCATCGGCTAGAGGCTCTTTGGGCCTGCATTTCCGCTACCCTGCCCAGCCTTTGCCAGCCTGCTCCATTCTCTGTCCGTCGACTCCACATCACTCCTGCAACGCCTGACACACGGGCTGCCGCCGCCCCGCACTCGCAGCATCACAACCTGGCCGGCCCCGCCTACCCCGACCCGCGCCGCCGCGTTGACTTCACCGGGCGCACGCCATACCAGGTGGGCGCCTTGTCGCCGGCAGCGGCGAGCACCTGACGCCTGACGCCCAGCCGCTCCTCATGACACCCTTGCCCGCCCTTGCCGCCTAGGATGCACTCAGCACCATCACACCGACACAGACTCTGAACCACGTAGCCTCTGCTGATGCCGGTGCTGGCCCTCGCGCTGTCGCTGTCGCTCCTCGCTCCCGCCAGGTGGCAAACTTCTACCGCACCCAGTCCGCGCTCATGTCGGAGCTGCTGCACCCCGCCTCCGACCTGCCGGCGCTGTTCGAGCGGGAGGGCGGCGGCGTGGCGACAGGCGCCGGCGGCGGCACCGCGCACGCCGAGGGCGGCTCGGTGGCGATGCCGGTGCTGCGCCTCAAGCAGATCGCCGCGGCGGCGGTGCGGCAGCAGCTGCTCGGGGACATCGAGCATGCGGAGCGGGTGAGAGTGCGGCAGGGCCGGAGGCTCTGCGCCACTAGCTGCGTCGAGCTCCGCTTTGGCTCGCGTCCTTGATGTCGCGTGTGTGATTTTTGGGCTGCGCGGCCCGTTTCGTTCAAAAGGACCCCGGGTCGTGAGGTACGCTAGGTGTATGCTAGACGCGTGCGCCGAGTCGCACTTCCCGCCTCACGCCCGCATCGTGCGCACGTGCCGAACCCAGGTCATCCAGCACTTCCGCCGGCGCCACCGCGCGGCGGGCGGCCTCGACCGGCTGTCCCCCTTCGCCAGCATCAGCAGCCCCGCCGTCGGCCACCCCGACCAGCGCGTGCCGCTGCCGGGCGGCGTGGACGACAGCGGCGGTCTGGAGCAGCTGGAGCACGAGCCTCCCAGCAGCAGGAGCGGCAGCAGGCGCGGCGTCGACAAGGCCGCGGCCGCAACTTGCTGCCCGGCCCCGATGCAGCAGCGTGTGGGCGGCTGCCTGGCGGCGGCGGCGCCGGTCGCCAATGATTCCGGCAACCGCAGTGGCCCGGCCTGTGAGGAACGTAGCTGCTGCGAGGGCGCTAAGGGCTGCGGCAGCGTCAAGGCCTCAGCCGGCTGCTGTCCTGCGGGCTCCGCGATGGCGGCCGCGGTCGTGGTGCCTGGAGGAGCTGAGGGCGTGGCGAAGACTTGCTGCGACGGTGGCGAATGCGCGTCGTCAGTCAGCGTCCAGGGCGCGGCAGCTGGGGCGGCAGCAGGCTCTGCCGTCGAGGTGGTGCCGTGCTGCACACCAGAGGATCGGCAGCGCGGCGCCTGCTGCTCTGCGCCCTGCGTGTGCTCCAGCAACTGCCGCCCTGGGCCTGCACCGCAGCCCCTCGCCGGCGGCGGCGGCGCTGCGGCTGCCGTTGCGGCCGCCCTCTCGCGCGCCTCCAGCAAGGCAGGCCCTTCGCTGCAGCCGTCGACCTCCACGGTAGGCAGCAGCAGCGCCGGCACCTTGGGACCCGTGGCGGCAGCGGCGGCACTCCTGCAGGGGCCGCTGCCAGACTGCTGCACAGTCCGCCAGCCCCTGCGGCCGTTCGCCAGCCGCAGCGTGGGCTACGCGGAGGAAGGCATCAGGGGCGCGGGGGCCAGGCGGCCGGGCGCCGCAGCGGGCCGCGGCGGCGCATTCGCCAGCGCGCCGCTGGTGCCTGTGGCGCAGTGCGCGGTCTGCCTGGAGGACGCTTTCTGTGAGTGCGGGGTTTCACAGCGTACACGCTTCACACGGCATCCATGGCCAGGGCGCTTGCCCGCTTGTTGGCGTTCTGGTGGTTTACGATCTTGAGATTTCTGACCCCTCCGCACGCCACTGACCACATCACGAACGTGCCGCGTGTCGCCCCTGCAGGCCTGGTGTCGGAGCCCTGCCACCACCGGCTGTGCGCCACCTGCAGCCGGGATGTGACGCAGCGTGCGACCGCGCTGCCGCTGGCATGTGTGGTGTGCCGCGAGCCCGTCTTCCAGTTCACCAGCCCCGTGTGCTGAGCGCCTGAGCTGCGGAAGATTGGAAGGTGCCCCGCCGCCGGGTGCACCCTGTTGCTATCCGCTCGGATGTAGTAATTAGGAGCAGGCGCTGGCTGTTTGCTGCACGGACCTTCTGCAGCTGGTGGCATGCCTGGGTACGACACGCCATGATCATAGAAGCATTGGTGACCCTGGGGAGGACGTTGAGGATGGTACTTGTTGCAGTGCATGGGCAGTTGCAGTGCATGGGCATCGCCACTGGACATATCGGCACGGCAACTTTGCATTGTGCTGTTGAAGTTTATCTGTGAGACCATTGGACATTTCTTTGGAATTGAGGGTATTGAGCATACTTGGACCGCCTGACTGGGACGGAAATCGTCTCGGTGTGTGTATTGTGTAGCGTTCGTGTGGCATGAGAAGGCCAGGTGCCCCAGCTGCCCTGGGTGGAGAGCGCATTCGAATAAGCATTGCTGCATTGAATAAGCATGGCTGCATGAGTAGAAGCTGCACATTGGCTTTGCTGAAGAACATAAGTGTGGAACTCGCGAGCGAGGCAAGGTCTCCGGTCACCAGTATGGTGACCAGTACATTTGGGGGTGATCGAGATGGAGTTTGCGCCGGGGCCTGGTTGGTTTGGGTTCACCCGGTCGGTTGCTTTGGGTTCTGGAATGAACTTCTCCCCCTTTATTGATATTGTTGGGGATGCGTGTGGGCATGCAGGCGTTCTTGTCTGGCAGTAGCGCAGCGGTCCAGGAGTCCGGGGATCCTGCGTGCCATGAAATGCAGCTAGCCTGCCCCGGTACTTTCTGACTCATGCGCATTCGCATACTCAACACAACATCGGTACGACCCATTGTGTAGCAGCGGAGGCAATGGGTTTCGGCCATTTTGCCATTTTGTCTGTCTGGTAATCATATGTGCAAGTCAGTTTGCAGCTTCTGCTGGTTCTGCCAAATGGAAACTACCTGAGGGCAGCAGCCTGCCAGCGCTTCATTTACCTGAAGACTTGCATCAAGCCATGCCGTACGGCACTACGTCAACGCCGTTAGGTATCCAACGGGTCACATGCCAACTGTGTAACTTGTCCGTACCGCCCGGCCTGTGCTGGGGCGAACTCAACTGCGGTGCTCAGGCACTGCGGCATCATCATCGGAAATCACATCAGGAGACCTGCATCGAGCCCTTCGCCAGGCCCCGCATCACCAGCCCCGGCGCTCACATGCAGCCCCGGCGCACTCGCGGCCGTATCACCGGCGGCCGCGCCCCTGCAGCGTCTGCTGCAGCTGCTCCTCCGCCCGCAGCTCCCGGTTCACTCGCTCCTGGAAGGGCGTGGACTGGACCACAGCGGGCGGGCGCAGCGGCTTCTCCTCGTGGTAGCGGCGCATGGTGTTGTTCACGCCCACCACCTGCGGTTGGCGGTGGGGGCACGCCAGGTTGTGGGTACCGGCATGCAGGCAGCAGGCAGGGAGACAGTGGCACGCGGCCCAGCCGCAGCCGCCACTAGAGGTCGAGCCGGGTAGGCACTAGGCATTGACCCGCGCCAAGGCGATGGATGAGAAGGGCGGGGGCGCGGAAGCACCCGCGCATCATCCCGCTGCACCGCTTGCGTGTGAGTCCGCAGGGTCGCCGCTGTACCCACGTGCCGGTCCCATCACCGCACGCCGTCACACCGCCACGCCGCGACGCACCTTGCCGCAGTCCACCAGGTAGCGCCGGTGCGACTCCGTGCCGGGCACTCCCCGCGTCAGCGCCTGCGCGGCCGGCGCCTCTGGCGTGCCGTCTGCGCCCGTGGTCGAGGAGGGCGTGGCGCAGGGGCCGGCGGCCGTCGAGGCGGCCGTGCATGGGGTGGCGTACGCGCCGCTGGTGGAGCTGGCGACCGAGGGCGTGGCGCCCTGACCGCGCACGAGCACGGGCGTGATTGCGGCGTAGTCCACGGCCGTGCAGAAGCTGAAGGCTGGCGCAAGCGCCGGTGTGGGCGTGGTGTTGCTGTCCATAGCCTTGAACGGCTGGCGTCCCGGGCCCGGCCGGGGAGCCGGCGTCAGCTGCTCCTGCGGCTGCGGCTGCTGAGGGCTCGGGGTGGCCGCGGCGCAGGGCGTGCTTGCCGCCGGCCGTGAGGCGGCGATGGGGGTGAGGGCCGCCATGGGGGCCGGGCTGGGCAGCGTCCCAATCGAGTTGATGCGCGGCGGCGGAGTCGGCGGGGGCGGTGTGCCGACGGTTGCGCATGTCGCACGCTCCTGGGTGCCGGGCTTGTGCGCGGAGGCCTGCTCAACGACTTCTGTCTGCCGCTGCAATGTATCCAGCTGCAGGGCCGGTTGCGCAGTGGAGGACGCGCCAGTAGCTCCCCGGCTGGAGGCGGTCGCCTCAGCGGCACGATCAGGGGCGACACGGTCGGGGCCGGGCAGGGGAGGGGAGTCTACCGCAGGCTGCACAGCAGGCGCGCTGGGCGGAGGCACGAGCCGGGCAGGCCCATTGCCACCTTGAACCGCTACTGCACTTGCGTCCGCAATGGTTGGGATAGGCGTGGTCGCGACCCCTGCGATGTGCGAAGGTGTTGGGTCAGGAGACAGCAGGTGCTGTGGGTCCCCGAGTCGCCGGGGGGTATCCAAACAGCTGATTCGGAAGCGGCCCCCACTGCTCAGACCGAGAGCTTACATGTCGCAGTCGGTTCATTCTCCTTGCCGCGAGGTTGAGCTCCAGCGCCAGGGAATAGGCAGCGAAGCCAGCGCAGCATGGCTCCCTAATTGCGGCCCAGAAGCTGGTACGTTGCGCGTGTTCCAAAGTAATGCCCTTAAACAATATCAGTGATGAATTGGCTGGCGAGGATTTGAAAAGGAAAGCGACCGAGACGAACGGAGGTGTTAGCTGTCAGAACGTCAGCTGTCGCTGCCACAGCTGCCGAGTTCTGGTCGATATTGGTCTGTAATCTTGCGTAAACCGTTGCGAATTGATATGATGGTGTCCAACTTGAGTGATTGCAATACAGAACCACGACGTAACATCGCGAAATTGCTTGGGTACGGACTTCGCCGCGTGCCTTCGCCGCCTTCGCTTCCCTTCGCCCCCTCGCCCCCCTTGCAGTTGATGCTCCCACGTACTGAGGCCCGCCGCCGCCACTCCACGCCATCACAGCTCACGCGGTGCCACTTTGTCCTGCCACAAAGCCAACAAGCCCAGCACTTGCCACCTGCCCCAGGCCCCCCGCTTCCGCCCCTCACGCGCCCCTGCCGGGCGCCCAGCCGCCCCACTGCGTGCGGTACCAGCCCTCTTTGAGGATGCGGCGCTTGTCGCGCTCACGGCGCGGCAGCCAGTGCAGCTCCTCGTGCGTCCAGCGCGTGTCGTAGTGCATGGAGCGCGCCTCCGGGTCGTCCGACATCAGCCGCGACAGCGCAAAGTCCACGGCCGCCTTGTCCGCGATGGAGCGCGTCTTGCCGTACACGGCCTTCATCAAGATTCTGCATTGGCAGCGGGCGGGAGGGTGCATGCGGGCTCGGTCGTCTTGGCCTTGGGTTTATTCAAACCCTCCCACACCACCGAGGACCACAACAGGGTGCACGCGCATGCCCTCCCCATGCCCGTACCCCGTCAACGCGTGAGCCCCGGCGCCTCCCCCTTTACCCCCAGGCCCCACCCCGCGCCTGCCCCTCCCCACGTCCTCATCTGCCCCCGGGCCCGCTCACCGCCTGTACTCCTCGTCGCCCGCCACCGCGCCGCCCAGCCGCAGCCCCGCCATGCCGGCGATGAGGCGGCCCAGGTCGGCGGCGCTGAAGTCCGAGGCAAACTCCGTCAGCTGGTAGCGCACCTCGTCATTCAGCGCGCCCGCCAGCTCCCGCGGCACCGCGAAGCCACGCCGCCCGCCCGCGGCGCCGCCTCTGTTGCTGCTACTGCCACTGGTGCTGGGCTCGCTGCTGCTACTGCTGGACGCCAGGCTGCCCAGCGCGCACACCACGCGGCACAGGTCGGGCGCCAGGAAGTCCTGTTCAGCCAGGCGCACCGACACCGCCCGCTGCAGCGCCTCCGGCAATGCCGCCGCCACAGCCGCCACGCCGCCAGCCGCCGCAGCCGCAGCCGACCCGTGGTCCCAGGGCAGATCCTCCTCCAGCTCAGACACGGCCCACAGCAGGTCTGCCAAGCCGTGGGCCGAGGCGCCCTCCAACGACGGCGCGGCCGCCGCCAACACCGCCGTGACCAGCTCCGAGCTGGTGCTACTGCCGCTGACGCTGCTACTGCTACTGCTGGTGCTGCTGCCGGCTTCAGGGCCGCTGAGAGAGCTTGCGGCGCCGGTCATCGCTCGCGGCAGCGCCGCCACTCGGCCGTATGCCTCCAGCAGCCCGGCCGCCACGTCCAGGGGGCAGCTGGCGGCGGCCGCAGCCAGCAGCGGCTGCACCGCGGCACCCAGCTGCTGCCGCGCAGCGGGTGTGAGCGCAGCCCGGGGCGGTGCGGCGGCCGCCGTGTCCTCCAGCAACTTGGTGAGGTCCTGCAGAGCGAGTCGCATGTGACGGCAGCGTGTGCTGAGGGCAGGTCATCATCAGCGCTTCAGGCAAGCCTCACGCCCCAGCCCCTCACGCCCGTTGTGGATTTGCCCTCAGCAAGCTACAACCAGAATAGACGAGGCGCACGCACTTGCAGTGACGCAGCCGCCGCCACCGCGGCGGCGTCCAGGTCTAGCGGCGGTGTCGGTTCCATGTCCTCAGTCCACGACCACTTGTAGGGCGCAGCTGCCGCCGCGTCCACGGCCGAGGAGATGCTGGCGGCAAAGGAACCTTTGTGCATACCGGAGGTGCTCATCTCGTTGGTAGCTGCGGCGGCAACGCTGCGGCCGCTGCGGCAGGCGTGGCGCTGCGAGACTCCAACCGTCGCAGCGGGGGCGGGTGGCAGCGGCGCCTGTGTCGTCGCCGCGCGCCCACCTCGACCCACATGGCCGCTCGCACACGCAGGACCAGTTGCCTGCGATCCCGAGGGAGAAAAGACTCACGCACAAGGGCAGGAGCTGGCGACGGCGTGCAGGCATCCGCGCCGATGCACACTATAATCATGGCTTAGTGCCTCATTTCGCGCATTATTATCATTACGAAGGAATAACAAAAGTGCACGGTCAGCAAGGCGTACCACGGAGCCCTGTGTCGCGTTCAATCTGAGCCCCACGCCGCCGTTCCTGCTTAAAAGTGATTGTGACATATCTATGGAGTGCGACTCAACGCATATGTGACGCAGCCAGGTAGGATGGCCCACAAAATGCAGGAATGGCACGATTTGTTGTCTGGTGCCAAATGAACTTAGCCCTGAAGACCTTAAACCTTCATTGTGGACTTATGTAGTTAGCTTAACATTGTAAATCAGTATTCACCAGCTCGTTTCATTGCAAAGCAGAACCGACCCCGACCCCGACCCCGACCCCGACCCCGACCCCGACCATTCATCGCGCCCTAATCGTCGCGCCCCTTCCTCGCTGAGCGCTGTAGCTGCGCAACCGACATGTCGGCCCCGGGGATTAGCCTGGCGCAGCAGGCGGGCGGCGCGCTCGGGCGCGTCGGTGAAATACTCGCGAAGCCCATCCCGCTGGGCCAACTTTTCTCGATTCCCATCGAGCTGCACGGTGAGGAAACGCTTTCGACGTCGGTGCCGGGGCGAGTGACATCGCGTCACCTGTTCGTATGCGCGGGCGGGGCAGGTGCCCGGAACTACTACCCGCCCCCAACCGTCGTAGCCCTTTCCCAAAGGCCTCCGTCCCGTCGTAGCCTCTGCGGCACCGCTTGCAGTGCCACCCTTGACTCCCCACAAGCGGCCGGAGGATGCCTAACCCCTACTTGCCCCTCCGGAACACTCCCTGCGGCCAGCCTCGTTCTTCATCGTGCTGGGCCTCCAGCTGCTGACGTCCATCCCGCAAGGAGGCTGGGCCGTGCTGCTCTGGTCCCTTGTCCTGGGCCCCATGCTGCTAGCGACAGTGCTGATACACGAGGTGGGTCCATGCAAGCGTGCGGGGCGGAGCAGTAGGGGTGCCTACCAGCTGCCCCGAGAGCTTCCCGAGTGCCCTGGCCCCAGCCCTGGTCCGCGAGCCCACATGGACGACTGGCCTGCCGCCTCCGCATCCCGTAACGTCCCCTTCTCGTACCCTTCTCCGCCACCCGGCCAAATCCAACGCGGCATCCGACTGACACCACATCCCACCCTTTGCCCTCGCAGCTGGGGCACTGCCTGGCGGCGCGGCAGGTGGGCGCCCACGTGTCCGGCATCCTGCTGTGGCCGCTAGGCGGCCTGGCGTTCATCGGGCAGACGCCTTCGCCCAAAGGTGTGGGCAGTGGGCTGCAGAGCGGGAGCGTTGGGGGTGTAAAACGCCCTCGTGGTCTGGTCGGGCCGGGTGGGCCTGTCGGTGTCGATCTGCGGTGGTCTTGGCCTGGGCCGGGCTGTGGCGGGGTGTTGCATGTGAGGTTAGGTGCGTAGCTTGCATTCGGCATGAGGCGTCAGGTGCCTCGCGGCTGGGGCGCGTCAGACCCACGCCGCCGCTCGCTGTGGACCTCCGGCTCGCCGCTATCCTCATTCCCCTCATCCCTGCCGCCCCCGCGCCCGCCACGCCCGCGACGCCGCGCCGCACCCGCAGCGGACGCGTGGGTGGCGCTGGCGGGCCCTCTGACCCACATCCCCCAGGTGCTTGTGTGGCTGCTGCTGCTGCTGCCCGTCTACCACGCCGACACCGGCAGCTGGGCGGTCAAGCTGTACGTGCCCTACCCGGAGGCCGCCCATTTCCTGCACGCGCTCTTCGCCTGCGGCGTCATCGTGAGTGCCGCTGTGTGGCGTGTGCCATGGCGCGCCCTCCCGTCATGGGTCCATGGGCCATGGCGCGCCCTTCCTCCGCGCGGCCTGTGTGCGCGCCCCGCCCATAACCGTGCGCGCCCCATCTAACACCGTGTGCACCCTTCGCCATGCCAACACCCACCCACCCCCCAGACCGCAGACTGCTTCGTTTCCTTGGGACCAACTTTGCTTGGGTACGGAAACACATAACCCCACCCCACTCCCCCGGCTCCGCCCCGCGCTGCCCCTGCCCCCACCCCGCCCTCTGCCCCCACCCCCACCCCCAGATCAACATCTCGCTGTTCGCCTTCAACCTGCTGGTGCCCGCCTACCCGCTGGACGGCGGCCGCCTGCTGGTGGACGGGCTGCTGTGGGCTGGCGTGGCGCCGCGCCGGTGCGGTGGGGCGGGGGCGAGGGCGGGGGCGGGGGCGGGGGCGGGGGCGGGGGGCAGTTGTGATGCGAGGGTGTGCAGAGCTGATAGCTCAAGCGTAGGAGGCCCTGCAGCGGACCCGGCCAAAAGTGCACATTCTGAGGCACATGGTCGTGGCGGCCGGGTGGCGTACCGTAATATGAACATGGGCCTGTTCATTAAACTGCAGGCGTTAGCGGAGCCCACGCCCGCCCTTCACCCACCGCTCGCCTTCACCACCCACCCCGTCTTTCCCTGTCTTTCTTGCTCCGGGCAGGACCGCCTGGATCACCATATGTGTGGCTGTGCCGCTGGGCCTGGGCGTCATGGTGTACGGCTTCTACCCGCACTTCCAGATGGTCACCATCATGGTGGGCAGCTACACGTAGTGCGGGGGTGCCCGGGGGATGTTGGCTTGGGGCAGGTGCGGGGCAGTTCATTCCAGGACCCATAGCAACCGACCGATTGAGCCCAACCCGGGGGGGGGGATGCGGTTGAGCGGCTCGCGGCCCATGGACATGCTGTAACGGCTGCTTTGACTCCGACTCAGCCTTCGCTTGCTCCACCCACACCCGCACCCAACCTCTTACTCGCGCCGCCCGCTCGCATTGCGCACACACACGCGCGCACGGCTGCGTGTCACCTAGCTAACCTAGGGCACGCACGCACGCATGTTCCGTTTGGTATTTACGACGCCCGCACGCCGCACACCGCCCCCACCCCACGCAGGTGGCTGGCTTCATCCTGTTCGCCACCTTCCAGCTGTTCCAGGCCCTGCGCGCCGACGCCCTGCCCCGGCACCCGCTCTTCGCGGCAGCGTACAACAGCGGCGGCGCCGCCGCCGGCGCCACGGGCGGCGCGGGTGCGGGCGGCCACGAGGGTCCCTACTTCAAATTCGACAGTGTTGTGGTGGACAGCGCGGGCGTCGGCGTCGGCGCCGCCGGCGCGCCGCCGGCGCAGCACCAGCTGCCGCCGCACTGAGCACGTTTGCATGCTAGCGCATATTACGGAACCGTGCATGGCAGGAGGAGTGCATTCTAGCGCATGTTCGGCTGCTGTGCATGGCAGGAGGAGAGGGGGGGGAAGGATGGAATGGTCTCAGGCGCCTGCTGTAGCAAGAGACGCCGTAAAAGGACTTGATGACAAGCCGGGGCTTCCCTTTGTGTATGGGAGCCGTCAAGCCTTCCTCCCACACCTGCGGTCATCGGCACGTGGGCGCTGCCATTCCGACTGTATGCGCTTGCAACCGACTGATGGGACGAGCCGTTTTTGTCGTGAGAGAAGTCGAAGGGTACACCTTGTGGCCCTACTGGCCTGCCGCTGAGGGGGCCCTGAGCCAACACGGCTGACGCGTTACATCTTACAAACTGGAAGCGCGACGGGGCTCGCGAAGCCGTTGCGACCCGGCGCCTTTCTGTCGTGCCCGGTGCCATCACCCGTGAGCAGCGCAAGTACGTTCCACAATGGGGCGAACATTTGGAAACCAAGATTACTACACTTCCACGGGTATCACGTGCCGATTGCACACCCATAACGCTGTATTATAACGTCGCTGTGCCGGGTGCCATCCGTGATGCCTTGATCCCCAGCACTCCAACAGGCCCTGACCGAGGGCCGCTGGTTCACCACCGACATTCTCACCCCCCCCTCCACCGCTCCACGTCACCTGCCAATCTGCCATTGCCGATAACTGTTCGGCCAAGTGAGTAGCAATACTTGATGGCGCCAACGCCTACCGAGCCGAGTCCCCACGGTGTCTCGAATCTTGGGCTGTTGGGCATCTGGTCACAGCCTTGGCCACAGCCGCCGCACCTCGCAGCACCCGGCAGCACCAGGCGCGCCATCACCCACAATGCTCATTCCAAACTCAACAACAGTCAACAGCGCTACTGCATCAACCTCACTGCTTCAGCGCTGGCGTATACCGTGTCAGGTCCCACCCGAAAAGGCGCCCAACAAACACAGCAGGAAGGCCCAGGTACATAGGGGGCCCACAACGTAAGACATACAGTACGGGGCGGCTGGCCACAACTTGGCAATACTACTGAAATGGTACAGGGAATTCAATAAAAGTATAGGGTCCCCAACATTCTCAACACCATTCACGCAACGGGTAATCGGGCGCATCCGCACGAAGTATGGAAAGAAGCAGCAACAGCATGGTTCGCAGCATGGTACACTGCGCATGGTTAGCAGCATGGTACACAGCAGGACTAGCATACATTTGTCCTGAAATCACGCGCACGCGCCGCGCCTCCGCCTGCGCCCGCCCACAGTAGTCTATAGCCAACCGAACGACGCATACCACGGCAGGGCCTGCCGGCTGCTGCCGTTGCTGCCGCACTCGGCCCGCCTTGCGGCAGCAGCGCCGCCGCCGCTACCGCCGCCGCGCACACCGCCTTTGCTGCCCCCACTTGCGCTGGCAACCGTCGTGCTCGCCCGTAGCCGGTGCCCCTCCGTGCGCATGCGCCAGGCGAACACGAGGCGGTCGAACCAGGTGAGCGGGCAGCCTGCCTCCACCAGACCCAACACGAGGCGCAGCGGGTTGCGGAAGGCGGCGACGCAGGGGCACACGCGGCCGAAGTCGCCCCAGCTGGCGCCCAGCGCGCGCAGGTGCCGCACCGTGTGCATGTCACCGTTCCACGCCGCGAACAGGTAGGCGTTGCCGTCCATCTGCAGCAGTGACAGCACAGAGTGCTGTCGGTTTCGTGAGCACACAGGCACGCACGCGCGCACGCACGCACGCACAAAGCCACCCCGCGCCCCCTATCCCTTGTCCAGTTTAGCTTGGTTTAGATTGGGCTGGTGTTCACAACCCACCCCACCCACCTGCAGGGGGTGGCCGCTCGCCAGCATCCACGACAGCACCTCGCAGTTGCCCGCGCGCGCCGCGAGCAGCCACTGCGCCGGGCTCCAGCCCGCGCCCCAGGCCCGCAGCCACGACATCAGCTCCATGCTGCCGGACATGCACGCCGCCGTCAGCAGGTTGCGGCCCATGAGCTCCGCGGGCGCCTGCAGCGCGCGCGGCGGCGCCTCGCGCAGCACCCACTCCACCACGCCCACGTGCCCGCGCACCGCCGCCGCCTCCAGCGCGTCCTGCATGACGCGCGCGCCGCCGCGCAGCGCCAGCGTCTGCAGGCACGCCAGCTGCCCCTCCCGCGCCGCCGCCGCCATGGCCTCATCCGACACCGGCACGCCGCTCGCCAGCAAATGCTCCACCAGCGTCACGTTACCCGCCGCCGCCGCCACGCGCAGGCAGGCCCCGTCGTCACTGGGGAAGCCGCGCGCGGACAGGAACGCCAGCCGCGCCGCCGCGTCGGGGCGCGCCGCGGCGGCGGCGGCGGCGTCCACGCTGCGCTTGTAGCCAAGGCCGATGAGCAGGTCGAGCTTCGCCTGCCAGTCCGACGTGGAGCTGGCGGCGGCGGCGGCCGTGACGCGGCCGTACGCGTCGGTGAAGCGCTGCACGCGCTGCCACTTGGCCTGCAGGTAGCGCAGCGTGTGGACGTCGCAGCCGGCGGCGGCTGCCGCCAGCATCTCGACGCGCCAGGCGGCCGCGTGCGGCAGCTGCAGGCTGCGCGCCACGCGCGCGAAGTGCGAGGCGGCGGCGGTGCCGGACGGCCGCAGCCCCTCCAGCAGCTCCATCAGGCTGGCGTGGCCGCCGCGGCCGGCCGCCAGCACCGCCGCCTCGTGCCACTCCACGCCGTTGCGCATCAGCCACCTGCGGCGCCGGCGCGGTTCAAGGAGCGCCACAAGGTCGGCACCGAGCTCGGGCGAAACCACGCCCGCGCGCACACATCAAAGTGAAACGCCTGGGCTAACCGCTGGCGCCGCTCCAAGCGCTGTAACCATGCCGTACACCTCCTGCTGCCGCTGCGGCTGCGCGCCCACCTGCACATGCGCTCGTTGCCGGCGTACGCGGCGGCGCACAGCGGCTCGGCGACCAGGCGGTTGCGCAGCTCGCGGTCCCACTCCCGGAAGGACGAGTGCGGCAGCGCCACGCCCGCCTCGAACAGACTGAAGAAGGGCAGGTGGCCCAGCTCGCCCATGAGCGCGGCGCACGCGTCCACCTGGGCGGCGAGTTTGTGTGTGTGTGTGTGTGGGTTTGGGGGGGGGGTGAGCCGTGCATGTGAACGGTACTTGGTAAGTGAGGGTGGCGAACACCAGACCCAGCTGGAACGAACCTAGAAGTAGACAGAGTCCGGGCAAATGCAATAGCGGGCGGGGAACAGCAGGGCGCATCCACTACATGGTTGCGCTTCAATTTGTGTGGAAGGGTGCGTCGCTGCCAGGCGGCTTGCGCAGTAGCCGCATGTGTCGCCGCCTCTGCTCCGCACCTGGCCCGCTGCCGCCGCCGCGGCCGCCGCCTCCGAGGTGAGCAGGCAGCCGGCAGCCTCTGCAGCCACACGCAGATTGGCAACGACGCCACTGACAGCCACCAGCGCCACCAGCCGCCGGCGCTGCCTCAGGCTGAGGGCCAGGGTGGCGCCCGGCCGCTGCCAGCGCGCCGCGAACTCTGTGGGAGGCACCCACTCCGATAGCGACACGAACCTCGAGTGCAGTTGTCGAGCGGCGGCGCGGCACACCAAGCGAGCGGTACAAGCGACTTCATTCGGCGGCAGCCGATTCAGAATTTGCAACACTAGGTCGAGCGGCGTGTGGGCCCAGAGTCCCGACTCCATGTCCTCAGTTGGTGGCCCGCTCGCAGCAGCCATGGTCTTTGAGAGCCTGCGCAGCCTTGAATCACACTCTAAAAAGTCCATCGCGGCTGCTAGGCGCAAAGCACAGCACCTCAGCGAGGCTCAACTCGCAGGTTTCGTCGCGTCGGTTTGGGCAGACAAGCATAGCATTAGCTGAAGACAGCAGCAATCATGGTCATTGCAAGTAATTACGTTGTGCTGTTCCAGTTTCAGGGCCGAAGCTGCACGTCGCTGCACGTCGCGGCCAACACTAGGGTTTGCCATCGTCTCCTGTCTCTCCTGGGTGAACACCGTGGGTGAACACCCTGGGTACTATCAAAAGCACGCCAGCACGCCAATGCCATCGGCATGCGCCCATTCCGCTCAGGGGCTCCCCTGATTCCGCTTTACCTGCATGCTGCGCTAAGCAGTGCCCTGCCGTTGACTTTGCATGTCTGTTTACGGGCGTGTCTAGGCAGGGAACCCCTCTGTCTGGGCGTTTTGGGCGGCGTGCCCTGGCGTGCCCACCCAGGGAAGCCTGCCCCAGCTACCCCAAATACGGCACGACCCCGTGCGGGTAAGGAACGACACATTAATCTCTATCCCCCTTCCCCTCCATAGGAAACACGAAGTCATGGCCCTGCGCAGGGCCGAGGCGTGCCCTCTGCCGCTTCCATCAGCCACCACCAGCCATCGTGCCAGCCGTTGCCCTAACGCTCAGCAAAGACATTGAGAGAGAAGAACACTAACAGTTTGTATCTTGGCAGGGAATCTTGACCAGGTCGGCGCCCCGCCCCTTGGGCTGCCTCCGGCCACGCTGACCTGGCCGTGACGCATCCGAGTGAAGCCTGGCGCACGTATTTTCCGGTGCCGACACGATACTTCGTTCCCATAGACGCACACGAGCACACAAACACAAACTCTCTAGCACGGAAGTACGCCGCGGGGTGGTTGGTCGCACATGCGCTACCCTCGACAGCTGGCGCGGCCACAATGCTCCCAAGCGGACCGTCTGTGATATGAATGTTTAAATACATTAAAACATAGTCTTTGGCAGCCAGAACGGGCTTAAATCGGTGTCGAGGAAAAAAGCGTCACGACCGCACGTCTGCAAGGGCAATCCGGGCCGGCGTGAAGGGCGTGTTCATGAGCTGGCCGCCGCGCGTTGTCTCAAAACTTTCTGGTTACATTACTTCTTATCACACACGCACTACGTTGCTTGCAATTGCGCTAAGGAAGGTTCCTTTTGGTGTTAGACTCGCATTGTTCCTCAAACCGAAGCCTCAACTTCAACACACACGCGCCGTCTCACAACAGCGCACCAGGGCAATTGATTGGGAGCGCAGGCGTTCTAAAGCGAACACAGGACGCCCGTAGCTAAGAAGACTAGGTCCACGCGGCAATGGCTTTCTTTTGAGGCGGCACCGGCGCGGAGACAACGCTTGCCGCTTGCGCTGGCGGCACATACAGCGCACTAGGGCCCCAGCCTCGCCTTAAGCCTCCTAAGTAGCAAGCACCCCGCAACAGCCCTAGCAATATGCCGGCGATTGGCAGGGCCCTCCAGCTTTTGAAGCTCCCCTTCATCAAGGCTGGGACTGCTTACAATAATGTAGCAGTCAAGGCGCCTATGCTGACGGGCGTTGTCACCACCGTCGTCAAGACGAGCGCGGCCGACCTGTTCGCGCAGAAGGCGAGTCGCACGTGCCGCCGCGCGGGGCCACCACTGCAGCGCTGGTGCCTTCGAGCTTGACTTGGCTTCTACATAAATGTACCCTTGCTTACGCGGCTGCTCGTGCCCCTCGCGCTTGCTGTTTGCAGGTGGTTGAGGGGCGCGACGAGGTTGATTGGCGCCGGCACAGCATGTTTGTCATGTTCGGCTTCGGCTATCTGGTAGGATTTTCTGCCAATATGGTGCCTGTGCAGTTGGGGTTGGGCGGGGTTGGGCGGCGGAGGCCGTCCCGCCACTGGGACTTGCAACCACACGACGTGCACCACCCGGCGCAGCCCGAGCCCGCGACGCTGCCACCTAACGACTCCGCATCCATGCATAACAAGCTCGCTGTGCCTCTCCACTTACTTACTCGCCGCTCACGTCCCTCACTCCTGATGCCTGCCCCCCTCCCTCAGGGCTGCTGGCAGTACTACCTGTACAACAACCTGTTCGTGCGCTGGTGCGCGCCCATCACGCGCGCGGTCGGCCACATGGGCTCGGCGCCCGTCAAGGTGTTCATCGACCAGTGCATCCAGTGAGTGGGCGCACGACACGTGTTCTGTCTGTTGATGGCTCCCGGTCCCTGTGCAGTACGCCCCACGCAACACTACGTGCCCTCGCCCTGCCCTGAGCCATACCGGTACGTACGCACCCCTGACACTCCGCTCTGCCCCCGCCCCCGCAGCCACCCGCTTCTGTACTTCCCCTGCTTCTACTCGCTAAAGGGCATGGTGGAGGGCAGGCCGCTGGAGGAGTCGTTCGCGGACTACAAGGAGCACCTGTGGGACAACTGCAAGGCGCTGTGGTTGATCTGGGTGCCGGCCCAGATGGTCAACTTCACCGTCGTGCCGCTGCACCTGCGCATCCCCTTCGGTGAGAAAGGAGGACCGGGTCTCGGAGAGAGCGCACCGCCGGGATCAAAGCCTGGGATCAAAGCCTGGGGTGGCCGTGCTTCCTTGCATCAAAGGATGCTCCACGGCAGCTAGCTCGGCTGCGCCCACCTGCAACTGACTCGGCAACTCTTGATCTTTGCGCAGTTGCTGGCGTGTCGTTCGCCTGGACGGTGGTGATCAGCGTCATGCGCGGCGCCATGGACAAAACGCCGCCCAACAAGGAGGAGGCAGCGGCCCCCTCCATGGTGTCGCAGGCGGCCGCCGCGGCGGCATCGGCCGCGTCGGGCGTGGCGCGCACCTCGCCCATCTCGCTGCAGCCGCTGCTCAACACGGCCACGGCAAGGTAAGCTGCTGAGGGTACGGGGATGGGGGAGGGTGCAAGGATGGTTTGGAATGCGGTACAGGATACCGGGGGTGGGGGTGGAGTCGGGGAGGGGTTGGAGTTCTGGAAATGGAGACCGGCGATGTAGACTGCTGATGGCGGTGGTCCACGCTCGGCCGTCTGTTGGGTGCATCGGTATCAGCCGGGTTTGTTTGTTCGGCGGGCTGCGTAGCTACACGTGTACAGTCTCCGGGCTCATAGCATGGGCTGTTACGTGTCATAGTTGGGCCGCTGCGTGCTGTTGCCCGGCTCCTGCGATAAGTGCGAAGCATGGCAGCAGGCCCGTCCAGTGCGCATGTAGTTCTTTAGGGGCCCGGGCATGGGCACGCAGTAGCATTGGCATGTCGGTATAAGAGGGATACCTGTTGCCACATTGAGCATATCTTGGCTGCATGCGCGCTGAAGTCAACTGTCGGCGGAATGCACTGGGTGCCGTGGGGGCATTCGTTGGGGGTTAGGTGTCCACGCGAACACCATGCGTGCCGGGTTCGCGCTAGGCGCGCTTTCCGAGTTGCGTAGCGAATCTGCATCACGCCAGCCCACGCATTTGTGGATCCGGATTGTGGTTATAGGAATGCGACATTTGACAGCGCATGCTGTCCGTGTCAAGTTTGGGGCCTGTCTCTGACGCTTGCTGGATTCGGCTGACGTCGCGTGCCTTTCACCCATGTTGCGCCCCTGCCTACCAGTAGCGCCGACTCTGGCTCGCTCGAGGATTCGTCAGCAGGCGGGCCGGTGGGCCTACAGCAGCTGGTGGCTGGCAACGAGCAGGCGGACAGTGCCTCGGCGACCATGCTGCTGCGTTGAGGCGCAAAACTGCAGGAGCGCGGGAGCCACATCACTGGAGGCGCGCCCTGTGGGCTTGCTATCCAGCGTGTGTGACCTGGCCCTGATCGGCTTGGTAACATGAGCAAACAACCATAGATGGACTTATGCATTGGTTGGTTGATTCTTATACGTGTTCGGCATTCAAGTACTATTTCTGTTTGCTGCCCGTGTGCGTGTGACTAGGTATGGGTGCGCGGTTTAGGCCTTGCGTCCCTGAGTTGCGTCAGTACGGTAAGGGCAGCATTTACCATGCGTTTTCCCTCTCGGCGATTGAAGCCAGTGGCAGGTGTGTGCAATGGTTTAGATTTGCCAGGAGTACGGCTCTGACAGCGTGCCATCAGCTGCTGGGGTAGAGACAGCTTCCCATTGTACGGACACCTAGACTGCTGACTGCTTAGGCTTCACTGTTGGAGATAGGACTGACGAATGCGCCAGGAGCGCTTGGTCGGCTAAGGTTCGCCGTTTCTTCTGGGAGTCGCGCGCACATAGTTGCAGCGATTACGTGTCATCGTTATTCGGGGCTTGGTGTATTGGTGTCGCATCCAGGGCCAAGTTGCGTGCGATTCACGCGCATACCGTGTATGGGGGAAATGTGGCTCGTCAGGACAAGCGAGAGATGCACGAGTTGACAGCGACAGAGAGGCACCCGAGAGCGTTAGGGGGCGTGTGGGCTGTAATGACCTGCACCGGCAAACTTTTCGCCTGAGAATGCCGGCAGTGCACCGGCGTGTGGCTTACAAGGGTTTGCACAGGGGTGAGTGTGTTCATGGCAGATGGATGGACACGTGAGGGGTGGTAGGGGTGGTAGGACCAGGGTATGACCTCCCAGCAGTACGTCCCAGCAGAACCGTGTACGCAGCATCTGGCCATCTGCAAGGCACGGGCAGGGCCAGTGCGGACGCCCTGCCATGACACGTCACACGTCAGTTTGATACAGCGCTGAAGCGGACGTAATCAAGGTCAGCAACTTCAGCGTACTGCTCGGCTGCCCACTTTGTCTGTTCGACGTCTTGCTGTACTGCAGCGGCGGCAATCGGTTTCCACGACTGGCGCACGGGGGCCTGCTGACGCTGACGCTGGGCAATGCTTGCGGCCTTGCGCCCATGTTACCGGTTTACCGCTGACATCGCTTCGTTCCCCCACCCCTGCGCTCCTGTCTTTGCTGCCGCGCCAGGGCTCGCTGGGTCAGGGAATTACTCAATCACTCCTGGGGCTGCCACATTCATCCCATACCCTGGTCCTACCACCCCTCACCCCTGCGCTGCTGCGTGCTGCCGGCTTCCCAGGCCATGGGTCCGTGTTCAAACTCCCACATTGCAATTGCATTACTGCCAACGGACGGAGGAAAGGCCATTCCAGCATCAATGTCGATTGTGCACTTTACACAGCCGTGGCCTTCACCGGCGCGCCGCCGCGCCATCGCTCCTCGTGCGCCCGCGCCGGGCGGATCCATCCGCGAACGAGCGCCGACTGGACCTCTCTAATGCGCAGCTGGGCAGCTGCGCGCGCTAAGGCGGCGCACACACGACGCAAACCACGGGCCGCCGAGCCCCATACGCGACACACGCAAAGCCGCGCACACGCTTAGGCGGTGAGGATGCAGTCGCCGCCGACGGCGCGGATCTTCTTCTCCGCCAGGGAGGAGAAGAACTTGGCCTTCACCACCACGGGCTGCGCGGGGAGCTGGCCCTTGCCCAGCACCTTGCTGATGCCGTACTTGGTCACGTCAATGACGGCGGCCGAGCTCTTGTCCTTGGCAGCCTGCTCGCGGGCCTGTGTGGCGGAGAGGGGGGCGGGAGGCGCGCACACACGGGACAAAAGAGGATCAGCACTAGCTTTCACATGAAGCGTTCACCATAAATCCATTCCTGGGGCCGGCGGACTTGGGCCACCAGCGACCCTGACGTGGGAGCTCCGTCCATGCACCCGGCGTCCGGCATATGCAGCTGACACGTGCTGAGCTGCGTGCCGCCCGCTGGACATAACCTCGCCGCCAGGAATGCTGCACTTGAGCACTGGGTCACGCCACCACCGCCAGCTGCCCGTCTCAGCTTCGCTGCCGGCAGCTGCTGCGCGCGACGCGGACGCGCGAATCAAGCCCCGCTCCGGCGGCCGCAACAGCCCTTGAGGGCACGCCGCAAGCGCGCGCGGTATGAGAGCCCGTCGCCGCTGGCAATCACCGCGGCGCAGCCCCCAGTGCTGCCACACGCCCTGTAATTGCCGCTGTTGCTGCGTCCTCCGCAGCGGGCGCCGTTGCACTGCGCCCGTGTCCGCTAATGCTTTGCCGTGCACGTTCGAAGACTTGCTGGTGTCCACTGGCCCGCCGCAGCCGTTACTGCACTATGTTCTGCTTCTGCTGGGCATGGCGCTCCTCCTGCATGCCTGCCGCCGGCCGGCGGAGCGCCTGGCTGCTGTCGTCAGCGGTGGCCGCCGAGCCGACACCAGCGCGCCCAGGGTAAACGTACGGCCAAGTGACACCAGAAGGCGTGCTGCTGTCTCCCCGGCAGGTGGCCTCTGCCAACTTTAACGCCCCAGCATGCCCTGACAGCGCCGTCCTGCGCCAGCTGCCGGCCAGCACGGAAGCACGGAAGAGGCTGATAGCACGACATGCGCTGGCGGTGCTGCTGTGTCGCTCACGCGCAACGTAATTGCTGCAGGCCGAGGCCCGCAGCATCGCCATCTCTCCGCTCGCTTTGTCAGGCGGTGCTGCTGCATCTCTCCGCTCGCTTTGTCAGGCCGTGCTGCTGCATTTCACTTGGAGACCAGTCCTGCTGCAAGGCCAGAGATGCCAGCGCCATGCTAGCTCCGGGCTGCAACTGCTGCTGAAGACCGAGGGCCGCGCGTCGCTTGCCCCACGGCCTTGCCATGGCGACTAGGCTGGTGGCCGAACGGCAGGCCCCACACTACCACGACCGACTATGGCGGTCGACCCCTTGCCGTGGCTTGATAACGTACCCACCACCGTATGGCACCGCATATCCTCCTACCCCACGCCTTCTGTCAGCTCCATGCCGCTCGCCAGTTGTTGGGCCCACCCAGGGCGCCAGGAGGCAGAATGCAGGGGCTAGGGTCTCACCTCCTCGCCAACCAGGCTCCAGAGCTTGTCCAGGTTGACAATGGGGCAGTGGTACTTGTTCCGCACGTAGTGGAAGTGGCGCATACCGACCTGCACATCAAGAATGGAGGAGAGACGCGCTCAGTCGACCGTCCTCAAACGCGATCGCACACGCTGCATGCAGGCCCCAAAGCGCTGCGCGCCGCCCCCAGGGCCGCAATGCCTGCCTACGATCGGGAAAAATCTGCAGCTGCTGATTATAGCGATGCGATGAGCGCCAGCGTGACGACCTGCCCCTTGTCGGCGGCTGCTGCGCCGACGACTGCCGCTACGCCTGCTCGCTGCTCGCTCCTGGGGCTCCCGCCGCCGCTACGGCGTGAAAATAGCCTGCAAAGTCGGCCTCACCTTGCCGAAGAAGCCGGGGTGGTACTTGTCCATCATAATGCGGTGGTGGTGCTGGCCACCAGCGTTACCGCGACCACCTGGGTGCTTGCGGTGCTTGCCAACGCGACCATGGCCGGCGCTGACGTGACCGCGCTTCTTGCGGTTCTTCTTGAACCCTGCGCAGAGACACGCGGCGGCACACTCGGCGTCAGAAATGCCGCTTCCAGGCAAAATAAAATTTGTGTCGCCAAATTTTTCGTCTGATTATTCTATAGCGCTGCAATGCTCAGCCCCTGCAGCCCAGTCGCCGGAAATTGCTGCCGACAAAGTGGGCGGCGGCAGAGCGAAGGCAGCGAACGTCCTAAAGCTTCGTAGACCTACTCGTGGTCATTTTCTCGACGGCGCTCCAAAGAAAGAGGGAGAGTGGGGGACTTCGGCCTCAAAGTCGCTCGGCTGCACCAGCGATTGAGACTGAGACCCTGGAGCCATGGGGGGGACTAAGGCACTTCAGCGGTTCCGTATACAACATTTATGCTTCATTGAATGCTCACTGCTCACATAATGGTTGCCGAGGCGAGCCTGCGCCTTCGGCACGTCATTATAGCGACGTCGCGATGTGCGCATTTGGCCCAGTCTCTATTCCTCCAGGCTGAGCCTCTCTGATGCGAACTCCAAGTACACTGCGTATAAGCTGGGTGCCGCACGCACGGAGTGGCTGGCAGGTCTGTGCACGGTGTGTATGGAGCCGAGGCATGCGGGCGTGGCACGCAGGGTGAGGTCATTCGAGCAACCTTCAAAGAGAAACTGTGCTGCAAGGCACGTGCACTGCTCTGCAGGCACGAAGGGGCAGCTTTTGCCTTCGGGAAAGGCGTGTCAACTGACCGAGGGGGCAGTGCCGTGTCCTCAGTCAATCGCACTGCTGAGGCCTGGGTCCTTTCGTAGCAGCGCTCACTGCCTTCCGGGCACTGAGTAGCATCGCTGGCCGGCGGCAATAAGCCGCGGCTGATCAGCTCAGCAAGTGGAGATAGGCGGGCGGGGACTCCGTGAAGCTAGCTGAGCTTATGACCCTTTGCGCCAACGGAGCCGCCACCAGCCGCCGAAGCACCTGGCATTTGTGTGCAGCAGCAGCTGCCCCCATAGACGCCAGCCCAGGTTGACACGGCCGTGGTAGCTTTAGCTGGCTGCTAGCTGGCGACCTCACACTGCATGGCTGCGACTGGCTGTGGCCAGCTCTGCACTCCTACAACCACGGTTGGTCCCTGCAGGGGGGGCATCGGCTACGTGTTGCTGGGCCAGGAAGGCGTCGACACTTGGCAGTCGGCAGGGGTGCCCCTGGCAGTCGGCACGGTCACGAGAGAGCACCAGATCATTATGCGTGCGCTGCTGCGCCCTCGTTCGGCATACAGAACAACCCGTTCCGTGTCGTGTCGCATCCATACTGGAAGCGCGGACTGCGAAAGGTTTTTCTCAACACCGCATGTCACCGGAAAGACCATTGCGTGGACCGTGAGCGCGTGTGTTTAGAATGCACGAGGGAGAGGAGTACCGAGTGCGTGTTAAGAATACGGAACGAAGCCCCCTGTCCTTCTTTGCGTGAATGTGTTGGGGCAGCGTGTGTGTGTGATGGAGCAGGGCAAGGGGAAGCAATACGCAGCGGGTGCCGAAAAGCGGAATGGAGCGGCGCCGCTTTCCTCCACCGCCTCCAAGTGCCCGGCCCCCCGCCCCCTCCCCCGCTCCACACACGCACGCCGCGTCGCCGCCAGCCCGCCACTGCTGGAACCAGGGCCGCTGCCGCGGAGTGGCCACTGGTCTAGAGGAAATTTGATCCCTGCGAGCGTGTCATTGTCACGACACACGCTGCGCAGCGGCATCTTCGCAGCGGCAAGTGTGACAGGAAACAGCTGTAAAAGGACTTGATGTTTACGGTGCGGGTTCTTCTGGAGAAGTCAAGATGGGGCGCTACCCTGCTCCTACCATCGCACACTGGCGCCACGCATGATACATATACGTTCCGCACGGGCACTTGCTGTTCCTCGCCACCTCTCCGTCCGCTGACACCGCATAGTCTGGCCAGTGGCATTTGATTGTAATCCGGCACTACCGTTGTATCGTCCTCGACCAGGTCCTTGCCAAGACGGACAGTCATTGCCCAGCGTCTGCGCCGGTTTGCATGCACTGGCATCGCCCAGTAGCAGCATGAATACATGAGGGGCATGTGCCGTCCCCATGGCTGTGCGCCGTGGCACAGTTGCTGCCTTGGTTATTTGTGAGCATCACAGGCCACCATGCTGGCCTGCTCGCCACGCGTCAGGTCGTTGTGACACCAAACTCACAGCTGGTCGCTGTACTGCTGCATCGTGTCGTACAACTGGAACGTCCCCAGCCCCGCCGCCGCCGCCTCGACCGCGCCGCCCTTGCCTGCCGCAGCCGCCGCGAACGTGTCGATGCCCATCACCTGCTGCAGCCCCGCCAGCCCCTCCGCCTGCTGCGAGAGCCCCGTCGCCACCGCGCCCAGCTTCTCCTCCAGCCGCTGCGCGTAGTCCTCGTTCCGCGTCAGCCGCTCGTCCAGCAGCGCGATGGTCTGCGTCAGCACGTCCAGCTGGCCCACCATGTGCTGCAGCGTGGCCGCTAGGCTGTCCGGCAGGTCTGCCAGGTTCAGCGGAGGCGGAACCTCCACCTCGTACTCCTCAGCCAGCCGCCCCGCGCGCGCTGCCCCCGCGGCCGCCGCCGCCACCTCTGCCGCGCTGGCGCCCTGCGCCTCCGGCACCAGGGGCTTAATCGTGCGGCCGCCGGGCGCAGCGGCTGCTCCCGGGCGCGGCGCCCCTGGCTGGGCAGCGCCCGTGGGCGGTGCGCCTTGTGCTGATGTAGGCGTGGAGCGGATGTAGACTGGCGTTGGGAATGGCGCCACGCGCGAAGGCACAAACGCGCTGGCGCCGCCGGATGGCGCGGCTGCCGCTGTCGCAGGCTCGCTGATGAGCGGGTCCGCGCGAGTCTGCTTGGCGACGCTGACGCCCGTGTAGTCCTCCAGGAAGCGGTCGAAGTTCGTCTTCCACACCATCACCTGCGCGTTGATGCCACGGCGAGCACAATGACGCTGAGCTAGGGTGCCATGCGAGCGCAACTTTCCTTGTGGCACATGTGTGCAAGTGGTTCGTATTGTGGTTGGTTGTGGGAGCAGTTTCGTGCATGTGCGTCCGCATCGATATGACAAGGGCTGCGAGTGTTTGCATGCGTTGGGAGTCCTCATGCTCCAGCCCGCACCTGCTCGTCCGCGCCGCAGGAGGCGAAGTAGTCGCCCGCGGGGCTGAAGGCGGTGCCGTTGGTGGCGCCCTCGTGGCCGTGCAACGTGTACAGCAGCTGGCCCTCCCTCAGGTCCCACACCTGCGCAACACGTCAAGGAGATTGTCATGCGCCTGGCAGCTCAGGCCAAGATTTGGAGCCCAACGCCAGTTGCGCATTCATTTATTCATGACACCAGCCCGAGGTGTACTAGCACAAAGCGGCTTGCCGGGCTGGTGCCGCACCTTAAGCGTGGTGTCCAGCGAGGAGCTGAGCAGGAAGTTGCCGGTGGGGTGGAAGGACAGGTGCGTGACAGGGCCCGTGTGCGCGCGGTAGTGCTGCAGCAGCACGTTGGAGCGCAGGTCCCACAGCTTGATGCTGGTGTCGGTGGAGCCGCTGGCGATGCAGGTGCCGTCCGGGTGGAAGGACACCGTGTTGACCAGCCCGGTCGGGTCCTCGAACGTGCGCACCACCTGCGCAATCCGGCAATCGTCAAGCAAGGTACGGGTCAGAACAAGCATAAGAAGAGTCAGCGCTGGTACCTCTGCTCACGCGACATGGGAGCGACTCGGGGCCTCCTCATTCCACGCCTGGCCCACCTTTTTGGAGTTGAGGTCCCAGATGCGCACGGTTCGGTCGTCGCCGCCCGACACCGCCAGGCGCCCGTCCGGCGAGATGTCCACGCAGCGCACCCAGTTCTGATGCCCCGTCAGTGTGAACGCGAACTTCTGTGTCGCGACCGACCAGATCTGCGGCACGAAGCACGGACATCCACGCCGTGTAGTTTTACAACC
The DNA here is from genome assembly GCA_016834605.1 of Chlamydomonas incerta. Lineage (NCBI taxonomy): Eukaryota > Viridiplantae > Chlorophyta > Chlorophyceae > Chlamydomonadales > Chlamydomonadaceae > Chlamydomonas > Chlamydomonas incerta. The sequence goes on from JAEHOC010000091.1 coordinate 73,280, forward strand.
TGAAGCCCTTCAGGTTTAGAAACCCCCAGGTGGGCCGCAGGTAAGCTTAGCTACCGTGTCGCGTAGGCGCGCTGTCCCGTGCGACAGGTTCACCCTGCTGGCTCACCTTCACAGTCTTATCGTCCGAGCAGGTGGCCAGCATGCGGCCATCACTGCTGAACGTCACGCCGCGCACAGTGCCCGTGTGGGCTTTGAGCACCGTGGACTTGCCCTCCCTGCAAACCAGCATGGTTCCACGGTGTCAGCGTTTGCGCGGTAGTCGCGGGTAGGCCTCAGCGTGAGACCCGCGCCACTCCCAAACCCCAGAACTTACACTGTCGGTTGCCACAGGCGCACAGTTCGGTCCTTTGAGCCGGAGGCAATCAGTGCGTGCACGGGCGAGAATGCCACCGAGTACACGCCAGCCTGTCAAAGAAAGGGGTTGGTCCCACGGACCTCTTGAGGTTGGTCCGCGCGCCACATCACGGTGGCACACAGGTTCACGCTGACACCCGGGGGCGAGCCGGCCCTGACTCCGAGCGTCCCAAGGGCCCGCCACAGCTCCAACCACACCTCCAACCCATCACTTGCGCTGCCCCCAGGCCACACCTTATGGCCCGCGAACCGGAACGCTCGCAGCTGCGGCTTGAAGTTCCACACCATGACGCAGTTGTCCAGCGAGCCGGACACGAGCTGCTTCATGTTATGGTTGAAGCAGACGCTGGTAACTGCATCCTTGTGGCCCCTGAAGGACCGTTCCAACGTTGGGTCCTCCACCTGCAAAGCCATAACGCCCCACAAGTCTGCGACATGGCATCTTTGACGGGCGTTCTCCGACTGACCTGCGACTCCACTGGCAGAGGTCCCAGGCCACTCCTAGGCGCTCCTGCTGCCATGATTTAGGGGTGATTTGCGCCTGCCAATTTGGCGACGAGGGTTGCAAAGCAGTCTGGAGGGTCAAGTGGGCCCAAATGCACAGCCCTGCTGTGTTATGACATGTATAATTGTTGCTTGATATACCACTTGACACCCAACCTTATTGAGCACGGCTAACTCGTGGGCTCCAGCAAGCTGTCGTCCGCTTGGAACGCGATGAGGGCCCGTGGTCTCTCCAAACGTGTTGTCAACTGGCGACTATCGGAAGCTATATTCTAAGCATCTACATCTATAAGCAGTTACAGAGAAATACTTCTAGTCACAGGAACCTAGGCCAAGGCAACTCCGCCTAGCTAGGCATACCCGAATCGAGTCGCTTTCATGCGTTAAATTGGACATTAGGTTCTAGCAATGCATTTACGCTTTGTTTGTGACTTTGGGGACTTGCTGGGCCCCAGCGTGCGAGCACAAACCGAATGAAAAGGGTTGCAATGAAGCACGATGCTGCCCATGACGAGGGCTTGGCGCAAAATGGAAGCGCGATAATGGACGGGCCAGGTGCGGACCCGTCGACCGAATTGTGCGCAACATCAGTAACCGAGCGGGCACGTCCTGTGGTGATGCAGCAGCAGGGGAGGCCCCAGTCAATGGAATTGTGCACAAGGCCAAGGTAAGCTGGCCCAGGCACATTGGTACGCGAGGCGCTGGGTCACCCAAACCTCGAGTGACGGCAGTAACACCCGTCACCCCTCCGGCGCATGCAGCCCCGGCGGAAAGACGTGGTGGACGATGGGCGGACGTCCACAAGCCAGTCAACGCTCAACCTGGTCAACTGCATCCTCGGTGAGCCCCGCCCAGCTGACTGTCGGCGAACGGGGGCGCTGATGTGGCGTTACCTACCAAAACGGTGTGGGCGGCACATCGCCCGCCCGTCCAACACGTGCCCCACGCAATGCCTCCACCCGCTTGACCCACGCCCCAGGCGCCGGCGTTCTGGGCTACCCCTTCTGCTTCCGCTCCTGCGGGCTGGTGCTGGGCACGCTGCTCATGGCGGTGTCCATCTTCGCCTCGCGCTTCTCCTACAACCTGCTGCTGTACTGCAGCCAGATCAGCAACAAGCGGACGTACGAGGACCTGGCGGAGCAGGCCATAGGCGAGGCGGGGGCCGCGGGGGCTAGGAAGGCTGGGCAGCGTGCGGGTTTCGGGGGGAAGGGCTGGAAGGGCAGAGCGGGAATGCTGTGCCGCCTTTGGGGCTGCAGTGCCAGCGCGGCGCGGGACGCGATGGAACCGCGGGCAACAGGACCAAGCGCCGCACCGGGGGCCGCGGGCTCAATGCGATGCTGACACGCAGCACCGCCTGCTGGGGCCTGGTGGCGGCGCGCAGGCAAGGGCGGGCGGCAGATCGTGGAGCTGTGCACGGCGGCGCTCAACCTGGGCTGCATCGTGGCCTATCTCAACATCCTGGCGGACGTGCTATCAGCGGTGGCGGGCACCATCATCCCGCCCGGCGCGGAGCCCTCACGCAACGCCTACATCATGGGTGCGCGCCGCGGCAGCGGGGACGGCGCACACACGCGGGTCTGCGTGTTCTCTCTCTCTCATGTTTTCTAACGCACAGGGCGCGCGTGTTTGGCGGCTTTGGTCCGTTTGGTTGTTCTGACACACCTGGGGCCTGCTCGCATTCGGCTCGGGAGGCGGCGCCGCGCCGCAGCGGCTGCAGTGGCCCCGGCCGGAGCGCTGCTGCTGTGCGGTGTGGATAGGATGTTGTTGGGGCAAATGTGCGCTCACCGCGTGTGCCCGGCCCCTGCGCAGGCGTGAGCATGTTCGGCGCGCTGCCTGTGGCGCTGTGGGTGCGCGACCACTCCACCATCGCCACCTTCTCCATGGTCAGCGTGGGCTTCGTGGTGCTGTTCGCGGTGGTGGTGGTCATATTCGCGGTGGCGCCCGTCACCGCGGCAGGTGCGCGGCCGGGCCGACGAGGATGGGGCGGGAGGTGGGGGTGGCAGCGGGTGTGGCAGGTCGTTTCCCGTGGGAGGCGGCCCAGGGGCGCGGAAGGCGCACGGGACGGCGTGTCTCAGTGCCGCCTGGGCGGTGCGCCCGACAGCCTACTCAGCCCGTGCGCGGAGCCGCCTAGCACCGTGACTCCCTACGACCCTACCCTACCTTACCCCACCACACGACCGCGACCACAGCCGCCGCCGCGTCGCCGCTGGTGCTGTGGCAGCCCGAGGGGCTGCTGGTGGCCTTCCCAGTCATCGTGTACAGCTTCACGGCGCACCCCTACTACCTGGGCATATTCAACAACCTGCACGCCGCCACCTTCTCCCGAATGAACAAGGTCACCAACCTGGTGAGCCCGGGGGGGGGGTAGTTTTCTCCAATTCCCAAATCAACCATTGCCAACCCAAAACCCATGTGCGGAGGAGAGCGGTATACTCGTGTTCTTGTTGGCGGTCTTCAGTCTTGTTCATCTAGGCGTCGCCGGCATCTTGGGTCGTCGACTCCAGTAGCAAGTAATGCCGTTCGGCGTTTTCGCGTCACCCAGGCTCGCCGCGCGCTCACACCCAGCCCGACCCAGCCTATTGCGCTAATCACACACTATACCCACCTGTAGCCACACGCGGAAGGGCCGGGCAGCGTCCACGATAAGCCCGGCAGGAGCATCCAAAGCATCATCGACATGCGGGGAGGGTAGAGGCGAGCAGGGCTTGTGAGCAGACGAAAGGAACCTATGGAAGACCTATCCTATGACCTATCCTATGACTGAGAACGCGCGAGCCCGGGTGACTTGTGCCCGGTTGCAGTGGGCGCAGGCTAAGTAGGCCGGCACGATTGCATGGGCACTGCATGGGGGCGATCGCGACGTCTCCGTTGAAGGGGCCGGGGGAAGGTGGAGGGTGATCCTGGCAGGGTGCGGGCCGCGGACGGCTCCCCAACACTCCTGCCAGTCCGGGCGCCCGCCCGCACGCTCGCTCATTGTCTGCCTGCACCAAACTGAGGGACTGGGAGGGACCGTTGCTATGTGGAGGGGAGGGCGATAGGCGTGTAACCCGGACACAATCCCGCGACAAGTCCCGAGACACGGCACGCGGGCAGAGCCTGGGTGGGCGGCGACGTTGTAGGGCAGTCTTGTGCATCAGGGCGGTCTTGGTCAGATGGTCTTGGGTGGGCGGTCTTGGTACGGAGGTCTTGGGCGGGCGGTCTTGGGCAGCGGTCTTACCGAACCGGGGGGGGGGGGGGCGGAGGATGGAGGGGGAGGCGGAGGAGGGGGGGCGGAGAGGAGGTGCGAAACCCGACCGACCCAGGTGCATGCCGTCCCCTGGCCCAGTTGCCCAAGCCTTCGAAAAAAGAAAGAGCTTCCGCCTCCGCGGAAGTGGCCCTGCAATCCGCGGATCGCTTGCCTCCTTTCGGGCGGGGGGGTAGTTTTCTCCAATTCCCAAATCAACCATGGCCAACCCAAAACCCATGTGCGGAGGAGAGCGGTATACTCGTGTTCTTGTTGGCGGTCTTCAGTCTTGTTCATCGGGGGGAGTTCGTTCCAGAACGCAAAGCAACCGACCGAGTGATCCCAAACCTGGGGCTGGGGCAGGGCGGCTGGCCGCTGGAGCGTGCTTTGGGGAGAGGGGGCCACAGTTCGATTGTACTGGGGAAACCCCAGGCCCCAACGCGCGGAGGGTGGGTGGGTGGCCGCAACCTTTATCTTGGGCGCCGCCCAGCGGTGTCCTGCCAGTCGGGGCTGGCCGTCAACTCACAGGCCCTAGAAAAGACGACTGAGGACTGACGACACACGCTGTCCCCCCGCACCCCATGCGCTGCCACACTCCTGTGCACCACCCTTGCACACACACACACACACACACACACACACACACACACACACACACACACACACTTCCCGCCTCGCCTGGTCCCACCGACGTGGCCTCTGCGGCCACGAGCATATCTAGATAGACTCGGTGACGCCGTGGAGTGGGGAGCGGGGGATCAGCCCCCGCCAGCCCACGGCGCGCACACCCGCACACACATGCGCACACACGCACACACGCGCACGCGGGATTAACGTTATACGCGGGCCCGCGGGTGCAGGGGACGCGTCCTTTTGCCTTGCCCCGTCAGCCCCCATCCGGGTCTCTGCAACCGCCGCCCGCCACGCATCCCCATGCAGTCTCGCGCTATTTGCTTCCGCGCCGCGCCGAATTCGTTCCCTTCCGTGGGCATTAGCATAGTTAGTGGGCGGGCTTTGGGCTGCGTGTTAAGTAGCCTTCTAGCTTGCTTGTTGCACGCCGCCCCCGTTTCGCCATTGCCATTTCGCCTGCCTCTGACACTGCTGTGCTGCCGCCTTATGCTTTCATTCTGCGCTCGCCTATAGGTGAGCATGACTCCGGACAGCGGGCGGGAATCAGGGAATTAGGCGTGCCGGGCAAACGTTTTTAGCGCGTCAATGGCGCGGCGCATGGACGCATACAGGTGCACCTCGGGGACGAGGCTGAATGCCAAACGCCCGGGTAGGGGGTTCCAGGCGCTATATGCGGGTGAGTATACAAAGGTAGACAACAAGGGCAACATCGCCAAACGCGGAGCTCGGTAACCGGCGTAGGTATCGGTACGTAACTGCGCGCGCGTGTTCGGCGGGCTTTGAAGTCCGTCTTGCTGTTGCTGTCAATAACACACACACACACACACACACACACACACACACACACACACACACACACACACACACGCGCGCGCGCGCGTTTGGCGGCTGCTTTGTCCGTCCTGCTATTGCTGTCGTTAACACACACACACACACACACACACACACACACACACGCAGTCTTCAGTGCATCCTGTACCGCTTTCCCACATCTTTGCAACCCCGCTCCCCGCCCCCCAGGCCATGGGCATGTCCTCGCTGCTCTACTTCATCGTGGGCGTGGGCGGCTACCTCACCTTCCGCAACCGCACCGCCGGAGACCTGCTGCGCAACTTCGGCGCCGCCAACGTGGACGGCATCCGCGGCGCCTACGAGCGCGCAATCAAGCTGTGCTACGGCATCTCAATACTGGGCTCCATCCCGCTGGTCATCCTGCCCTTCTACAGGTGCGGTGGTGGGCTCGCGAGGGGCGGCGGGGGCGGCGCGATCCCAGCCGACCGCGGGAGCCGCTGCCTGGCAGCGCTGGCAACCAGCCGGGCCTGCCCGTTTGTGAGACCGGTGCACTACGGTACTTGTTCGCGCCGCATCGGGCCATTGCATTCGTAGCGTTGGGGCGTTTACTGTAAGGATGCTGAAGCGCTGGGCTGCAAGCAGTGAATGTGGCACCTGATGACCTGACCCGTGTGGCGCTGCCCGATTGGCGGCTCTTGCAGCATCATGGCGCCCCTGGTGCTTGGCAACGACCTGGCGGCGGCGCTGACGGGCGGCGGCGGCGGCACCGGCGGCGCGGGTGGTGGCGTGGAGGGGGCGCACGCGAATGGCGGCGGCGGCGGTGCGGGTGGAGGCAGCGGCGAGAAGACCCATGTACCGGCCAAGCGGTGAGCACGGGCGGTCCTGCATAGCGATAGAGGTATCCTCGTCCCTTGCTGAAGGCAAACCTTGGCGGCGTGCGTGAAGTTGACTGAGCGGCAGCTACGGGCGGTGTGGTCGCTGTGGCCGTGCACTGTGAACCTGTAAATGGCGCTGTAGCAACACTTTCTTCCTGGCTGGTTCCTGCGCGCAGGACCAGCAGCGGCAGCGTGGTGGACTTCGTGGTATCCAGCGACCAGGTGTCGCAGCTGGGCGGTGCGGGTGCCACCGCGGTGCTGATGGAGAGCGGCAGCGCCTCGCGCCGACCCTCCACCTCCTCCAAGTCCGGAGGAGCCGGACAACGGCGCGGCGGCGGAGCTGGCGGCGGCGGTGGGGGCGGCGGCGGTGGGGGCGGGGGCGGCGCCGGCGTGCCGCACGAGGTTGACGTGGTGGACTTGAAGCTGCTGCACTCGGGCGACCGCACCCTAGACGACATCGAGCTGCCGTTCAACAAGCACGCCATCGTGGTGGTGCTGGTGCTGGGTGAGTCGCGCGCGGTGCGCTGGCGCTCTGGCGCTCAGGGGGAGCACACGCGGCAGCGCACGGCGCCCGAAGGCTCCGGCACCCTCCGCCCATAACCCGCGAGTGCCGCCAGGCTCCCAGTCCAACCCCAAGTTCCAAATCCTTTGCTCACCCCGCTCTCGCCCTCGGGCTGGCGCCCTCGCTCGGCCAGGCACCGCGCTGGCGTCCGCCATCTGGATGCCCAACGTGGAGTTCATCTTCGGCCTGACGGGCGCCACCGCCTCCGTGCTGCTGTCCTACATCATGCCCGCGCTCACCTTCATCCGCCTCACCGACCTCAACCCCGAGCTGCTGGGCGGCGGCAAGTTCAAGACCATCGCCGAGTCCGTCAGGTGGGCGGGCGGGAGGTCGCTTGGGACTGTGAGTAAGGAGCTACGCTTGTGAGTGGCGAGGCCGCTGATGACTAGGGGAGGTGTGGCAGTGTGGTGCCTGGGTCTTCTTGGGCGAGAGCACTCACACGTGCGCATGCTGCAACTTGCGTGCGACATGCGCATGGGTCAGCAGAACCCTGGAGTGAAGCCCTGGGTGCCGTGCCGTGCTGTGCTGCACAGGATGGAGTGGGTGTGGCGCAAGCGCAAGGCGATTGCGCTGCTGTGCTTTGGCGTCGTCAGCGGCATAACCTGCACGGACGCGGTGAGTGGCCGGCCGCGGCGACCGCGACTACCACTTGCCCATGCACGTCACCCCTTAGCGCAGGCGCGACAGCGATCCGCTTGTTTTCGGGTGTGCAATCCTCTCTGCTCTGCTTCCGTGCCCCCGTGCTCCTACGCCGCACACTAACTGCTGCACCCGACCCGGTCCCCCTGTCTCTCCCCTCATATACACGCGCACACGCGCCAGATTCTGGGCGCCGTGAAGCAGGAAGCCGCGGTGGTGCACCTGGCGCAGCAGCTAGTGGCGCACGAGGTGGTTGTGGCGGAGACGGCAAAGGTGCAGCAGAAGGCGCGGGCGGCGGTGACGGCGGTGTCGGCGGTGGAGATGGCGGCCAAGGAGCTGGGGCAGGTGCGGCGGCGGCAACAGCGCTGAGGGCGGTTTGGGGCAGCAACATCGCAATCCGTGGAGCTGCAGGTGTGGTCGTGATCAGGACCATGTTGTCCGCCGGGCCTGTGCAAGCTCTATGACTCGACTGTGTGTTTTCCGTGGGCGCCGACAGGCCAGCGCCAACGCGACAGGAACATTCAACAAGCTTCAAGCGGCGGCGGCGCAGCTGGATGCAGTCGCTGGCCAGAACGCCACGACCAAGTCGCACGACCGCGGCGGCCTGACTGGCCTTGTGTCGGTGAGCGAACCGGGCGTCGAGGTGTTTAGCACATGTTCTGCGCCGTGGTGGCGCCATTTAAAGCTCAGTGGCCATGCCAGCTTTGTTTTGGCGCGTTCCCGACCTCGAGCAGAGCGATTGCCAATCTGATTATTCAAATGCTCGAGCCCTCACACGAACAACCCTTGTGTGACAGGGTCACAAGCAGCACGTGGCGGAGACGAAAGCGCTTACGGCGGTGGTGGAAGCATTGGTGGATGTCAAGGAGGAGGTGGGGCACCGCTCGCGCGGCAGGCCAGCTGTGCAGTCTGCACACACGAACTGCGGCCACTGGATGTCTACCATAGCTGTCGTGCTCGCCGTCCGTGCTGATGCGTTGCTCGTACGGCATCATGCATGTGTGCGCCGCAGGTGCGGAAGACGGCTGTCGGTGTTAGCGCCGTCATCGCGCAGCTGGATGCAGCCATGTCGCAGCTGCACCTGTCTAGCGCAAACGGCACCGGGACCAGCAGCGCCACCGGCGCCGGGACGGCGACCGGCGCCGGCACGACTGGCTCCGGTGGCGGGACGGCTACGGCAGCACTTACGGGCGCCGGGTCTGCGCCGGCCGCCGGCAAGGGCGGCACGTCGGCACGCGACCGCGCGGCTGACCTGGCCATGGAGCTGGGCAAGGCGCTGGGCGCGTTCAGTGACGTTGCGGGCAACGCAACCGTGTCAGGTGTGTCAGGCGCGTCAACACGCCACCCATGCCGTGTCGGTCACGTGGGACCGGCGCGCGCGCGCCCCCTCACGAATGCCTGTCCCCCCCCCCTTGCCGTACCTCTTGTCACCTGCTCGGCCGCCGCGCCGCCGCCCGCGCCCGCCCTGCTCCATGTGCTCCGTGGCGTGTCGCGCAGGCAAGTCGCTGTCGCAGGTGCGCGCCACCGCCGTGTCCACGCTGGTGGCGCTCAACCAGACGGCCACGGTGCTGGACCGCGTTAGCCTGGCGGTGGAGGCGGCCAAGAAGAACAACAAGCACGACGAGGAGGTCAAGCGGGCGGCGGTGGCGGTGAGCCTGTGCCGCGCGTCGCGTGTCGCGTGCTGACAGGGGATGGGTTCCTGGGTTCCTGCGCTGCGCGCAGGCCGCCTGCAGGCTGCCCCGTGCATGCGTTGCTCCAGCTCCGGCAGGAGGCCCTGACCTGACCTCACCTGACCTCACCTGCCCACCCATGGCAGTCTCAATCGCCCACGCTGACGCACCACGCGCCGCTCCGCACGCTCCAACGTCGCGCACATACACACAGGCTATGCGGTCGCGATTTGCTGCACCGCACTCACAGTCTTGTTGTCGTTTACCCTTGCGCTCTCTACCACACAGGCTATGCAGCTGGCGCTGAACGCCACCGCCACGTCGGCTCTGGCCATGCAGCTGACGGGCGAGGCGCTGCAGCGCTCCGCCACCGAGGAGGCGTCGGAGCTGCTGAGCATGCTGGTGCAGGTGCGGAGGAGGAGGGGAGGCGGGTGCAGTGCTGCGGCTTTGTGCTTTGATTTGTGTGGAGCTCGTGACGAGGAGGGCGGCAGCATGCCGCCGTGGTTGTAACCCAGGGAGGCACGTGCGGAACAGGCTAGCATCTATGGCCTGCAGGGAATGGGTGGGCCTTGGTCCCTGGGCATGCCGGTCTACGGCGGGAACTGTGGAAGCAACGAATGCTTGATCCATGCACCCCGCCATGCGCAGGTGTCTCGTGACCTGGAGAAGACCTCGACTAAGGCCAAGCTGCCCAAGTTCAAGCGCACGGACGGCGGCAGCAACACAACCGCTACTGCCGGCAGCGCCTCTGCCGGCAACGGGACTGCTGGCAGTGGCAGCACTGGGGCCGGAAGCAGTGGCGGTGCTGTGACTGCAAGCACGGGCAGTAGCACGGGCGGCAGCGGCGGCAGTGGTGGTGGTGGTAGTGCTGCGGTGATCACGCCGGGAGGTGAGGGCACGGGTGCCGGCGCGGGTAGCGGCTCGGCCGCGGGAAGCTCCACCAGCACCACCGGCACCACGGCTGCGACGGGCACGACGTCAGGCACGGGCGCGGCGGCGACCGGTACCACCAGCATCACTACAACCGCTAGCGGGTCTGGTGCCAGCGGCAGCGCTGGTGGCGGCGGCGGCACCAGCACCGGCACGGACGGGGACGCGAAGTTCCCGCTGGAGCGACTGGGTGACGCCGCGGCTACCGTCAGGCCTGACGCCAAGGCGCCCGGGGGCAGCGGGTCTGACAAGACGGCGGAGGCCGCTGGGCAGCTGGAGGCGGTCATCAAGGACCTCAACAGCAAGATCGCCGCCGCCTCCAGCACGACCGGAGCCGCCGGAGCGGCGCTCAGCGGCGCGACCAACACCGCTGGCGCCGCGGCGGCGGCAGCGGCCGTCGCGGCGCAGGCCGCCGCAACCGCAGCAGCGGCGGCGGCTGGCGGCACCGGCACCGGCACGCTGGTCCTGCCCGGTACCGGTGGCGCCGACACCGCCGGCAGCAGCAATGCGGGTGCAGGCACCACCGCGGCGGGGGCCGAGGCGGGCGCAGCCGGTGTGGCCGGCGCCGGCACAGCCGGCACAACGGCGACTGGCGGCACAACCTCGGCCGGCGGCGCAACTGGAAGCGGTGCCGTTGCTGCCGGCACTGGTGCGGGCGCAGCCGAGGGCGTGGGCAGCGGCAGTGCGGGAACCGCCAACGCGACCGCGGGCAACCCTGCGCTGGTTGGGGGTGCGGGCGGGCTGAATGTGTCGGGCATTGCGGCAGCTCTGAAGGACGCCGTGGAACTGACCAAGGTGAAGCAGGACGAGGCCCTACACGAGATTGAGGAGAGCCTCACCCACAGCAACACCAAGGTGCGGCGGCTGGGTGTCGGGGCGACGGGGACGGGCGCTTGCAATACTTGTGGCTTGTGCGACTGGCGACAGGATGAGACGCGGCCGGACGCTGAGCTCGGTGTTATGATAACATCGGTGCCGGCAACAAGCTCCTGTGTTGCTTGACGCGTTCGCTCGCGTCCGGCGCATGCAGGTGGCTGAGCGCGTGGTGGACATTCTGAAGGACATCTCAGAGAACAAGCGGGGTACTGACGCCGCCAAAGGTGGGACAACCGCTTCCACAACTTTCCGTGTTCGGGTTCCCTATCTTTTGCGCACATTACCGTTTGCGGTGTACGGTGGGGTATCAGTCAAAGGCCTCGAGCTCGTGTGCACGATGCCTTGTACGAGTGACGCCGACAACCACACCTTTGGTCCCTCGCCTGCAGTGGTGGCGGGTGGGTCCGCGCTTGGCACCACCTCCGGTACTGCGGCGGCGGGAGCAGGCGCGGGCGAGGTGCTGGCGGCCGCAGGCGGTGAGGCCGCGGCTGCGGCCGTCGCGGTCGGTGCCGCCACTGGCACGGCGGCGGCCAGTGGCAGCGGCGGCGCTGCGGGCAGCGGCAGCGGAGAGGACGGCTTGATGGGGTTGGTGCATAAGATCACCAACGACCTGGCGGCAGGGGATGGCGCCACGGCGGTCGGGCCCATCGTGAAGGTGGACGCGACTGGCCACCTGGTGCAGGAGGATGACGACGGCGACGGCGTTGTGGGGCCGGTCGTCAAGGACAAGGATAAGGACAAGGACGCATCGGAGGCAGCGGGTAGCGAGGGCGCAGGGACGGCCGCCGATGGCGGTGGTGCCGGCAGCGCGTCAGGTGATGCTGACAGTGGTGCGTCTGGCGATAGCACCGGGGCGGCGGCGGCGGCGGCGGCGGCGGCGGTGGGAGCGGCGGCAAAGGATAGCAGGCAGCGCCTGCACAGAAAGCTGGGGCTGGAGCAGGAGGACGTGGAGCAGGCGGCGGGCTGAGGATTCGAATGCGTGCTGTGAGCCGTCCAGACGTACCAAGCACGCGGTGGGCATCGTGCGCGCTGCCTTGTGGAATTGGGGCTCTTGGTGCGTGGAGGACCGATCCGAGTGGCGAATGCGACGTGCGTGTAACTACATCAGTACATTTCCGTTTGTCTATCAGCTAGCATCAATGATAGCAGAAGGCGTGCTCATGCCTCGTCACCGTCAGCCTTCGCCTTGCCGCGCCAGCCAACACGATCTGTGTTGCATCACCCCCACGTCCCCTTGCAACGCTACTAGCTGCAACGCGTGTGTGTCTGCGCGGCACAAGCCGGCGCTGTGCAGCCCGAAGTGCTGCGGCGCAACGCTGTAGTCCAGATATCACAGTTCCATCCCGAAACCAAATGGGTCCTGATGCTCATAGTCTGCTGCTACGTCCGTGTTCCAACAAGCCTAGAAGGTCGTGACATTTCGTGCTGCTACGCGTCACCCACGCATGCTACCCTGCATTCCCACTCACGCAGCAACCCCCGTCCCAGATATATCATCGCCACGCACCTCGCGTCCGGAAGAGGCCGCGGGACAGGAACATCCAGCCAGTCAGTCCCGCATGCATCCCCTGCCATCCAGCCACCTGCCGGCAGCTGTTATTTCCCCCCTGGAATGCAAGAGCACCCATCAGTGCTCGTGCAACCAGCATTGGCGCCGCCGTCCTGTTTTTATGGTATCCTTCTGCGCGAATCCTGCCTACTCAATCCCCCAGCTCAGCCGCGAGAGATGAAAGTGATTCAACGTGTCGGGCTAACGTCCTGCCTGTCGCCGCTCCTGTGGATCGTAGCCTGCCGTCTACATCGAGCCAGACGAAACTGCGCTGTCGAACGAGTTACCGCCCGGGCCGGCGCCGCCCTGCGCGCCGTTCCAGCCCTGCTTCCACCGCCGTTCCAAGATGCTGAAGCGGAAGGTGCCCTGCATCACGCCGCCGCCCTGCGCGCCACCCGCACGCCCCGCAGCCGCCATCCGGGAGGTGGTGGTGCCTGCAACAGCAAGAAAGAAGCGGCACGATACGGTAACGAAGCAACTAGCGTAGAGCATCGGGTTGCTCTTGCGCAGCGTATTCACCCGAACACTTGGTATGGTAACATATAACCGCATCCCCGCAACTCCTCTGCCCGCCAGCCACGCACGCATGACTGCCAAGCAGCCACCCACCGTTCTGCATGCCGCCCACGGGCGCGTACACGTCGGGTGTGAGCACGCCGCCCACCGCCTCGCAGATGCGCTGCACGTGCGTCTGCTCCGGCAGCTGGCCGCGCGTGTCGGTGATGGTGAACTCGAACACCGCGTTGTCGTGGCCGTGCGCGCGCACGTCCGCCCTGCGGAGCGGACACGCAAAACCAAGAAGAGGCAGATTAGAAAGGCTGCAACAACTACGATACGGTGCTAAGCTGTGAGGGCCATAGATAGAGCAAAACAGTAGCTTTCGCGGCGTCGGCAGCGTCGGCTTACCGAGTGATCCAGAAGCCGCCGCTGCTGAGTGCGGAGAACAGGGCAACCAACGAGGAGCGGTCGCCCGATTGCACGCACACCTGCGAGGTCACGGCATGGAGTTGCTGATCGCGCTCAACAAGTACGAAAATGGCCTCGTGGGCCCCTGGCAGGTGCAGGCGGGCAACACTGCAGCGCCCGGCACCCCTGACGCCGCCTAGACCACAATCTGTACCTTGGTGCCGCGCGGGAAGCGGCGCTGCACCGCACTCTCCAGCATGTAGCGCAGCTTGGCGGCGCGGCGCTCGTCCCACACACACTCGCCGTACCTGCACGTTGCACACGCAGGCGTCCATGTGGGTTGGCTTTCATGCCTGACAACAACATACAGGAATCGCAACTCCGCCCCCAATCAACACCAGCCCCCAAGTAGGGAATACGTTAACGAGCGGGCGCCTTCACCTGCCGCTGCCATCCATTCCCTTATACCCTGCTGAGCTCACCGGGGCCGCACGTAGAAGAGCTGGCTGGCGGCGTCGCCCTCCGAGTCGATGGTGGCGTGGTAGATGTCGTAGTTCATGTCGGCCAGCGTGCACACCTGCGCAGCAGCACGTGTGGTTTTGGTGATGAAGCCATGCTTCTGAAGGTGCAAGCTGCGCGGTGTGGTTTCGAGTGCGTGCGTCCCGATGATGGCAGTTAGGCTGAGGCGGCCGCTGCAGTCTGCACACCCCAACGCTGTGCCCGCCACCTGGCGGCCCAGCATACAACACGCCGCAGCATTCTGCTCACCGTGTCAAAGAACAGCTTGTTGCGGTCGCGACAGCGGATGGTCACCAGCCAGTAGTTAAGGAGCGTGGAGTGCTGAATGCGCACCTCGCTCCGCCGCAGCGGCGCCAGCTGGTCCTGCGCCGCGCCGCCCGCGCTGCCCGTCAGCGCAGCCGCCGGCCCGTCCGCACCCGACAAGGCGGCGCCGCCCAGCGACGGCGGCACGGCCGTGGGCGCCGGCGGCGGCGCTGCCAGCCCCGTCTCGCCCTCCTCACCCGTCACGGTCATGGTGCGGGTGCTGGTCTGCCGCGTGGGCACCAGCGGCGGCAGCCCCGACGGCACCCCGACCACCGCGCTGTTCGCCACCACGCCCCCGCTGCCGCTGCCCATGCCCGTCAGCGCGTTGGTGCTGGGGGCGCGCTGGATGTCGCCGCTCGCGCCTGCGCCGGCGCCCGCCGGCGCCCGCCCGAACACGGTGCCGTCGGTCGTGGCCTGCGGCGACACGGGGATGCCGTCCGGCCCGACCACGACCGGCAGGCCGCCCGGCCCCGCCGTGCTGCGCCGCCGGTCCATGCACAGCGCGCCCTGCTCCTGCAGCTGCACCGCCGCCGGCAGGTCCAGACCCACATCGATCATCGGCTCCGACACGCCCAACCCGTGCACCCCGTGCCCGCCCAGCACGCCGAGCGGCCCCTCGCTCGAGCCGCAGCGCCCCAGGTGCGGGCCCTCGTCGAACGGCCCGGCCGGCGCCGCCGCGAAGCCTCCGCTGGCCTCCGCGCCCAGCACGCCGCCGGCGCCCGCGCTGCCGGTGCCGCCTGCACCCGCGGCAGGGTGGGGGCAGGCCGCGCCGCCCTCATCCGCCTGCGGGAAGCCGGCAGAGGTGTAGCCATGCGCCGAGATGCCGCTGTTGGCCAAGTTGCCGCTGCCCTCCGCCTGGAGCATGCTGACGCCGGCGGTCGCGTTGGCGCTGCCGCTGCCCGCGACCGCCGCCGCTGGCGCGGGGCTGGGCGCGCGGGGCGGGAGACCCACCGGGCCGGTCACAGCGGTCCCGGGGATGCCCGCGTTGAAGGAGGTCAGACCAAAGGCTGGAGCACCGGCACCCGTGTCCGCGACTACGGCGGCGGCGGCGGCCGCCGCGACCGCCGCGGCCTGTGCAGCGTACGCGTCCGTTGTCGCGCTGCTTGTCACCGAGGCCGGCGGTAGGGCGGCATGGCCGTTGGATGTGGGCACTGTGGAGCCGTGCGTGGAGGCGCCGTGGGTGGGCGTCATCGCTTGCGCCACGTACTGCTGCTCCCAGGCCTTCAGCTCCTCCAGCAGCAGCAGGTGGTGCAGGCGCCGCTCGTGGTGCACCTCGCCCCGCACCTGTTCGTAAGCAACCCATGACCCCGGGTGATGGGTCAGGATTGAAAACCGGAGTTCAGTGCCGGTGGGAGATGCGGTCGGTAACCCACATCAACCCCGACCGACGTCACGCAACGCAGGTGCGGCAGCGCGAACCCAAGTTCTGCCACCCTCCCTCCCAGGTCCTCTGCCCCCGATGCCACCCTCCTTTCCCTTCCGCACCCACCATCTCGCTGTTGACAACCGCATCGCCGCCGCCCAGCATGTCGTACAGGATCTGCTCCAGCCGGTCCAGCTTGGGCGGGTCCACCACCGGGGCGCCGCGCTCCGTGGCGCTGATGACCAGAGCCACCCTGTCGTGGAATGTCCACACCGCCGCGCTCAGCACCTCGCAGCCGTTCACCACCAGCAGCTGCAGCACCGCCGCCAGCAGCCCGTGCCGGTCACGCCCGGCCAGCTCAAACACGGTGCACAGCTCCTTGTCTGCAGGGGGGCGTAGGGTGCCGATACGGGTGGCGTTGCACATACATGTTGCGCTGACCGGTATCCGCCATTTGAGGCTGCTCAGCAGCACCGCAAGCCCATGTGTCCGCGCCCCGGCTTGCAACAAGCCTCAGCTGCAGGCCTGCAGGCAGCGTGCCTCACCTCGCGCCGTGCGCTCGGCATCTGTCTCGATGCTCAACACCTAGAAATGAGGATACGGCGGAAACCGGCACACTCGTGTGAATGTGGAGTAATAGACAGCGGGGCCCTCCTCCGGCAGACCCTGCCGTACTTGTTCTGTGCAATCTCACCTTGCGGATGATGTTTATTTTGCGCTGGTCAAGGATCTTGCCTTTCGGCGTCTCCGTCACAAAGAACTCTGAGGGCACAGACAGGACCAGTGGCAGGTGGTCGAATGCGGGGCAAGGTGGCTGAGCATGCCCAAGCGTACACTTGTCATCCTCCGTGAACTCCTGGCCAGTGCCGCTATCGCATCAGAGGGCAAACCCACCGTCAACAAACCAGCCGCCATCCGATGAGATACGAGCACACCGAATGCTGAGGCCCAGCTCGGTCAAACACTGCACCACCTGTGGAAGCATGGAGTAACCAGGGCACGCCGCTGAGCCTCGTCACGGCGGAGGCATGACGCACACGTGAAACTGGCACACGGGCGCGCTGCGCGGTGTCTCCGTGTCACACTTCCGGAGCCCTGTCCCAGATGAGACCCAGCCCACCCCCGCCCCGCCCCCGCGCACGCCACGCCCGCCGCGGTATGCTGCAGGCGAGGTGTCTCCCAACATGCATATCCTGTTCACCAGAGCACCCAGACACGCACCTCGATGAGCGTCCCTGGCCGGTTCGCGCTGTCGATGGTAATCACTGTGACATCATCGTAGGTCTCGTTGTCGATAACCACGTTGGGCGGGTGGATGCGCAGCTCAAGTGTTTCGTACTCAAGTAGCGTCCCTTCAGACGTGACAGAGGACATCTGGGGGTTGGACGCCTCCGATTGCTTGTACTCCGCAAAAGACACGAGCGAGCTGCTTCGCCGCAGCCCGCCCAAATTCCTCAACAGCAACGCGTTCATCTTTCACAAGTGACTGCGACTGGCCGGTGATAGGACGCCGTCGGCGAGCAGTCAACTCGGGTTGTTTGCGAGTTGCAGAAGCCGCCGTTCTCGATATGGCAGTGCCAGGCGCAGCTCCTAACGTCGCAATTCTCTCATGGCGAATAATCTGAGCAGTCCTGTGGACCCTGTGGCCGTGTTGTCAAAGGCGTGACGCCTTGCGCTTTCAGCAGGCGATGGTGCTTCCAATAACTTGAATGAGCTGTGTATGGTGCATGTATTAAGTGCAATCCCAAACGCCAACGCCGTTCGGGACGCGAATCCATGCCGTCAGGGTTTTGACACGCGCTTGCGCGCGGCCCTTCCCCCGATGCAGCCTGTCCCCCCCCCCAGCTGTTCCCCCGTGCGACGCGCTGGTTGTCCCTGTTGGGCACCGGTGACGTCGGTGTCTTCCTGGAATCTGTACGCGACGGCAGTACGCGCAAGACCGGCAGCAACCATCCAACATGGCGACGCACCGGCCCACCTGCCACATCGCCGCTGCTGTCGTCCCTCGCACCCCTTGACCTCACCCCTCCTATCGCCCCTGCCACATCGCCCCTGCTGCCATCCCTGCCACATTGCCACCTCGCCATGCAAGACGTCTCTCCCTACATCACCGCTGAATGGTCCATGTCATCGGGTGCTGCGCACTACTGCTTCTTCGCACCCCAAGCCACAGTTCGTCGCATCAATAGGCAACTATTTCAGGGGGCCCGCGGCCCGCCAAAGCCTTCTTCTGGGCGGCGAGGTGGGAGCGGGGATCCCATGTCGTTTGACAGCTCCAGGCTGCTGTTGTAGCTGGTTGCATGCTGCGCCTGGGGCACCTCCTCGAGAGCGCAGCCGTGTAGGAAGCTCCACTCGATCCCCATGCAATCTCCTCTGGCCCATTGCACCAAAAGGCCTCGCCCATGGCCTCTGAGGGGCAGAAACTCAGAAAGCTGGGTCTAGGGCTATAGGCCTGGTGCAGCGGTGCAGGGCTGGTCCCAGCGGTCGTATCTTACGAAGGCAGGGGCGGCGTCAGTGGCTGAATTCCAAAACACGGCTCCGTTCGATTGACGAAGGACGTTGCCGCTTCGTTCATCCCAACAATTTTCGGGGGCTTCGCCCCCGCTTGTGGCACGGTACGTGACAGCAGCACAATACACTCGCTATCTTGCATCGGGTGCTAGTGCCCGCAGCCCATGATTGCGATTCAGCTGCATGAAGTACCGTGTCCGCCCGCTACCTCTTGCTGACACGGTTGCCCCCAGCCCGTGTTTGCCCTCCGGTCAACCCCACAGCAGTGCCTGCCATTGCTGCGACTGCTGCCGTGCCGTGCTGCAGATGCCGATTGCTGTGTGGTGGTGCTGCATTGGCCAGTAGGCAGCGCTTCGTATGCAAACTTCAGATGCCGATTCCTGTGTGTAGGGAGATGGCCGGTTTACCCAACCCACATTCCCTTCCTTGTAATGTCATGCCCCCGCGCACGAGAATCTGGCTAGGTAAGTTTGCTTTAGCGTAGGCTGGTGTTCACAACCCGCCCCTGCAACTGCCGGTGTGAGGAGGAGGGGTCTAGCTGATGTGTCGTGCATGTGAGCGGTGCCGCCCAAGGAGGCAAGGACCTGTCGCGCCAATATGCCGGCATTACGTTTCACCGTCACAGCGTGCGTGCGTATGGCGCGGTGAGGCGTGTGAGGCTGGGTGGGCGTGGTGAGCGTGCTCTGTATCAGGCAGATCTGCCGTATGTGCGGATGACTACTTCGCGGACAGTTGCGCCTGGCGGCGGCCCTGTCCGCTGATACCCCCGTATCATTTGGTATGTCTACACTCTATAACCTCGCCTGAAGCAGACTGATCCGCACTAGTCTCACAGCGAGCCCTGGGCTTCTCCCGGCAAGCAGCGGTTGCGGTGCGGTAGGGCGATTCAACTCGCAAGCTAGCTCTTGGAGATGCCGCGGTGGGGACCAACCTAGGCCGCCATTAAGGCCTCTCTCGGTTGTGGGGGGATGTGCAGGGACAGTGGGGGAGGCGTACAAAGCCGGCAGATGGGCGCGACAGGTGCCGCCTCTTGCACCGCCCCGATAGGCCCCAGGCTGCGCTTGATGCCGCGTCGTTACGGAACCCCGCTGAGCTAGCCTCGCATGACCAGGCTGACGGTGCTGAGCATGGGCCACGAAAAACCTCGACGTGTGACTTCGTGTGTGCGTCTCACCGCTACTCCCTGCCGCCCGGGAGCAGAGCCAAGCCAGAACCATCATAGCGCATGTGGCTCATGTGCCTCCGCGTGCTGCCACCTGTCCCTCCAGAGAAATGCTGAATGTCCCTTGTAACCCAGCCGCGCGCCCATTCGTGCGCTGACGTCAGGCTTGACCGCTCGAGCTCGTCCGGATGGCCGTCAAGCACTCCCCACTTCGCCCTGATGTGCGCCGATGATCCCCCACAAGCGTGAATATAGCCCTCACCAGCCCCGGCTCAATCAGTCATTTTACGGCATCTCCTGCTACACCTGATTAATGTCCGCGAATGGGACACGGCCATAGAGCATAACGAGCCTCTAGGGCTCACCCCCTAGCCCGCGAGCCTTGCTCGCGTGGGGGCGCACAACCTTTTAGTTGTCGACCTTGGCTTTCGTTACCAACTTTTTGTAGCCTGTTACGGGCTCTTTGAATGCGGCATTGGTTCAGACGGGGTGGGAATCAGACAGGCGCTCGGCGCCCAGACTTGGCATCGAAGTTTCGGGGCGGCCGGTCGCGCGGGGCGGCTGGTTCGCGGGTTGTTTAGGCTCGTTGTGTTCGTTTTCCGCGTCGGTCCTGGGTGGTCCTCGTGGCTGCCCGGGGCTCGGCGCCCGCAGGCGCAAGTTCCCCGCGCCTCCATGGCGCGCTGCTGGCCTCGCATTTCTGGGCCTCCGCCTTCTCAAGAGCCGGCGTCGTACAGGAGCACAGGGCCTCAGCCAGATTGAGGACGCTCCGCTGGTGCTGGCTCCTGCGTTGTCGGTGTGCTAGCTGGCCGCATGTCGGCCTGCGTCGGCCTCCTTCTCGGCCGCATGCATCGCTTAGGAGCAACGGGCCTCAGCCAGATTGAGGACGCTCCGTGTGTGTGGTGAAGGGATGTCTGTGGGCTGCGTGTCGGTTTGCGTTGGTTGCCGGTGTTGCCTGCTTGTTCGGGGCGCTTCCCTGTGTTCTCAGACAGCGGTGTGGGGCGCTGCCCCGTGTTGAGCCTTCGGGCTAGGACCAGACCGTGCCTCCGGCACACAGACCTGCAGTTTGGGGCGCTGCCCCGGGTTGAGCCTTCGGGCTGGGACCAGATTGTGCCACAGGCACACCAGTTTGCTTGCTTTTTGGGGCGCTGCCCTGTGTTGCGCCTTCGGGCTTGGTGGAAGACTTTGCGGTGCCTTATGAGCCGCGTGCTTTGTGATGCTGCTGTTTGGTGTGGCTTTGGCGGGCTGCGGCTTAGCTTCGACGCACCTACGCAGCTGTGAGTTGGGTTGGCAGCCAAGCGGGGGGTGCGGTTTGCTGCGTTCTTCGGAATGGTGGCTTCCCTCGTAGCCGTGATGGTGTTTACACTGTCCCCTTCTTGTAACCTCGCAATCATAGAGCATCGTCAAAGAGGGCTTCTGGCTCTGAGACAAAGTGTTACAAGCAGTGCTGTGCCACGGTGCCGCCGGTCACCTGACCGCAAGACGCAGGCACATTCGGGACTCTCCTCCCGCACACCACGACAGTTGACACGGTCGCCCCGGCCCCGGTCCCCCCCTCGGCTGCATGTTAACATGGTAGCTCGTGCGCCTCGGTATGTGGATCATTTTGCGGTGGCAATTCTGCTGGAAAAGGTGGGCCCCGGCAGTCGGGCACGAGTACCTCTGGTCATGGCGGGGGGGCGGGCGGCGCGTCGGGCGGGCAATGCAAAAGCTTTTAGTACAAACTTTGCCTCCAAGCCGTTATTGTTGTTAGAAGTCATACTCTTTGCTCTTTGTACACTGACTTTGACTGCGCACACAAAACCGCGAGATATGGAAACTTGACCGGGGGCGATGGCCTTTCCTTAGTTCAACGCAAGCGTCGCTCTCTTCTCTATATGACTGGTTTGTGTGCAGTGCAGCGCTGATGCGTAGGACTATGGATGCGCCGAAAAGCTGGAAGTCTTCGCGGAGGTCGCAGGGGGAGAGCGCTGGCCAGGCACAACGAGCCGCGCCTTAGGAGCGGGAGATTTCCAAAGATGCGCATGCGGCCCGTGTTGCTGTGGCTCTGCGCTCTCGGTGCGTGCCGTTCGCCGGATGTTCCCTTTTTGTCTCCTTCACTTCACTGACTGCAATACTTTGCGGCCCTAAATTGGACTCCTTGTTAACTATAAACGACATGTCGATGCAGCTTGCGCGTACGCGGGCCCATTGGACCAGTTCTGTGTTCGCCCCAACGGGGACCTGCTCGGAAACGACATACGGTGTTATGGTGAGTAAAAATCAGGCAGAGTCGTCGCCTGGACCTGGTCAAAGTCGCGCACACACTCTCGGCCCTCACACCCCGTGACCGACACCCGACCGTACTGCGTGGCCAGGCACCGGGTGTCCAAAGAGCAGCCTAACGGACGCGGAGCGGGAGGACGCGGCGGTGCAGTGCCTTGTGACCAGCACCTGCGAGAGGTGGGCCCGGGTGCACTGAATGCAAGCGGTAGTAACGCGGGTCCGTGTCGCCTCAGGACGCACTGTCATAGTGGGGACTGGTGAGACGTAGGCGAGTATGCGACGGACGTGGCGCGGTTCCGATGGGGTTTCCAGGTTTCTCGGGAACTTGAATGCATGCAACTCACCAATCCACCTGTGCCTCCATCTCCCTCCCAACGCTACTACGTCACACGCCCTTCTGCAGCTTTGCGACGGTGAGCTTGGACGGCGGAGTGAGCTTGCAAAGGCGCAGCAGCTGCTCTGGCTGCGCTCAGGCCTGATACATAGTCGCGGGGGGCAGGAGGAGTTGGGGCGCTGAAAACAGTCGACTCGTGCCCGGATTGAACTAATGATGGGCCCATCTCCTCACACGTCACCGTGCGGCCTTTGCCGACAGGATGGCTACATCAAGTCGTCAAGCACGCCCACGTCGGTGGTGGCGTCCGGTTCAAAGGACCTGTATGTTAAGCGCAAATGTGGGTCGGCACATGTGCCCCAGGGTTGCAAGGTCCGACAGGACCTGATTCGCCTGCAGCAGCCCTTGGCTTTTCGCTACGTGCAAGCTGAATTGGGCTCGGTGGGCTCGGGGTGTTATGGGCTTGGGCACCCCGAGCCCACAGAGCCCAGTTCAGCTTGAGCACGTAGCATGCTTACGGACACTTGAGGGGGGCGTAGCCACTTTCGTGCTTGACATGCTTCCTTTGGTTCCAACACAGAGAATGCCTGTGTCGCTTGGGCAGCTCTCCGCCCCGCTTGATCACATCCATTTGGCTGCCCACCGCAGTGGTGGACTACTACCTGGGTTGCTACAAAGCATTCAACTCCGCTGGCACGGCCACGATGCCGTACACCCTGTCCTCATCGTCGGTGACTGTGGCCAGCTGCGCCGCGCTGTCCAAAACCAATTGTGGGTGCTGCTTGGGGCCCGCATTCATGGACGGGCGGGCGAGGGCAGGGCGGGGCGGGAAAGGGAAGGGAAGTGCTGGCACCCGGATAATGTGGCGACGCGCGCGCCGTTCCTGAAGCTTGTCTTAGAATGCAAGTGATGCAAACGATGCTGTGACCATATCACCTTACATGTCGCTGTTGCCGCTGCATGCACGCAGACTGGTACTACTACGGCATCATCAATGGCACGACGGTGAGTGCGCGCGCGCGGAATGTGTGGGCGTGCATGCGGACACGGGCTAGTCATGGAGCAGCAGGGGGCTCCTCCGCGCCCTTCCGCGCCCTTGGCCGCCTCACGAGTGGGGTTTGACGCGTCGCTCTACAGTGTACCAGCACCATGGACACCCTGCGCCCTGCAAACCCACAGTGCGTGGCGACCACGGACATCAGCCGCGCGTACTCGGGCGGCAACGGCCTGAGCAACTGCACGGCGGCATGTGCGGGCGGCGGCGGCGGCAACTGTGGCGGCACCAACTATGTCAGCTTGTACCGCTCCTCGAGCGGTGGGTTGGCTAGGGGCTGAGCGGAAGTCTTGCCACCGCGCCGGGGGGGGGATATTGTCATGTGTCCCCATCTCACACGGCTCGCCCCGTACCCCCCGTACGGGCCCGCGCGCCCGACTCCTTTTGCTGCCTCTTACCTGCCATACTGTCCCCGCTGCGCATGCCTGCCACCCCACAGACTTCTATCCAGATCCTCTGTACAGCTTTTGCTTCCACGCGGGCATGGACATCGGTCCCGGCTACCAAGCAACCGTAAACCTTACGTCCGCGGGCACCACCAACTTCACCACTCTGGCGAATGAGTGCTTGTCCCGCGGCGACTGCCAGGTGCGTGCGGCCTGGCTGCCTTGCAATCCCAGACACCCGTACTTCTTTGTACCGCTGCACCCGTTGCAATCGGTGAAATGGGTCCGGAAGTTTAGGAACCATCATATTATTACACAACGCACGAACACTTCCTGACAGTTGATCGTCTCCCTACCGCATGCCCAGGCATTCACTAGCGACGGCGAGGTTCGCACAGCCGGAAACGTCACGTTTCTGATGGCGCGGAACTATAGCACCAGCGGCTATGGAGTATACCTGAAGACTGCGCTGCCGCCAAGTGAGTACCGTATACCGGGTGGGGGATGGGCTCCGCACGCGTTTGGTCCTGCGCCGTGGCGAAGGAGGGTCTTTCAAACTGTGGGTTTAGGGTTTAGGGTTTTCCGCACTTGGCACAGCCCGGCGCTCAGATCCGTCGGTATGCGGTCGGTTGCTAGTAGGCCCATGCCTTCTGAAACGTGTCTCTGCCGCGCGTGGCGCGCGTGCAATGTGTGTTGCTTGCCATGCAGCCAACCGTGCACGGCGGGCGGGCGCATATGCATCCAGCAACCTCGAGACGATCGACTACTCCTGGTGCCTGTCAACTGGCGGCTGCGATGCCTACCCCTACGCCACCGATGGCATTATTGCTGGCACTCAGGGCGTCTACACACTGAACACGTCTGACACGCAGCCCTGGGTGATGGTTGACCTTTCCCAGGTGCGGATACAGGAGCAAGGAACGGGTACCGGCCTGGCGGCTCGTGTTTTGCGAATGGACAGGAATGACGTGCACTTTACCGGGTTTTGGCCGCATGCTTGCGTTGAAGTTGCGAAACCTCGTCACAGACCTACGCCGTGACCGAGGTGTGGGCTTACACCCGCCAAGACTGCTGTCACGGTCTGATCAACCCCGAGGTGAGCTGGGAAGTGCTGGGGCATGCCTCGTTGTACCTTGCCAGTTGAGTCTTTGTGCCATTCCTTCGCATTCTCGGCATGTGCGGGGCCCCGAAGCACCATGCCAGCACCATCGCACGCAACGCTATGACCTAACGCCCTCACGCCGCGCATTGAGCCGTGCGCAGGTCCGGCTTGGGTTCCAGCCGATCACAAGCTCCACCTACACCCAATTCATCAAGTGCAACCGGCTGTACGCAAGCAGCACGGAAGAGGGCACGCAGGTGAGAGATAGCGCGCTGCGCAATGTTGCACGCGCCTGATGTATGTAACGCTCTCACATCACGGCACGCGTGACGGTGCGCGGCGGTACTGACACATCCTCTCCCACCAAACCAGGCGATGGGCTACAAGTTCACGCCCAGGGCATCGAACATCCTCGGCCGCTACCTCACAATCCAGGTAAGCGGAGACGCTTCTGCGGCAATTTCGGGGACTTTTGGGGGGGCTCATTTGCGCAGCGTCCACGTTCTCCGGCCCTCGCCCACGCGCCGCCCCACCCCTCCCCCCAGCCCTCCCCCTGCACTCCCCGCACTGCGCATTTCCTCTGTATGTAACCGCTGCGCCATTGCTCTCCCCCCCCTGCACTCCTGTACCGCTTCTCCAACCATCCTTGCAACACCTCCCCCCCCCCCGCCCCCCCCCCCCCCCCCCACACACCGGCACTCCTGCAGAACCTGGGCCCCGCCGCCGACTCCTCCACCGCGCTCATGCTGACCGAGGTGGAGGTGTACGGCACGCCCGTCTACTCATTCTACGCCACCTCGCTTGTGTCGAGCGCGTGGCCGGAGATCCTGCAGATGGATGCCACCGTGCTGGTGGAGTCGGCCGGCACCAACGACGACTTCTCTCGCTGGCTGGGCTACACCAACATGGTGCGACCTGGAGCGCAAGGCTGTGTGCTAGAGCGCACAAGGGAAAACGACATGCAAGAAGGAGACTGTGCGTGCGGTGCAAGGCTGTGTGTGCGCGTGTATGCGAGTGGAGTACATGCGTGTGGAGTACATGCGTGCTCAGAGGGCCCACAAGCGGTTGGCAGCAAAGGTCGAATCCACGCCAGGCGACCAATCGATGATATTTGTCAGCCGCAAATCATACTGCGTCCGCCGGCATGTGATGACGTCGAGCCCACCGCATGCCGCCACCTGCAGTCCTCGGCCGCCTCGCTCGCGCTCAACATCACCAGCGGCACTGGCGGTGCGGGTGGCTGCGACTGGTACCTGTCTCCGTATGGCGTGCCGATGGGCATCAGCTTCAACGGCACTTGTGGCATGGGCATCACCGGTGGCGCCAACATCACGACCTGGAACACCAGTGACACCGCGCCCTTCGCGGTGTGTGGTTGGCGTGGCCGGGTTTGGGGGGCGGCGGACGGGCGGACACGGTTAGGACGTGTTGGTCGTACAGGGCGAGCGCGGCGAGGCCATGACCTTGACCTCGCCCCCGCGCGGTGCATAGCCGGCGTGCATGTAGGCGTACAATGCCCCAGCGGACGCAGCCCGCGCTTCCGGCAAGGCATCCCAGGCTGACAAGCTGCCCCTGTGCCGCTGTCCCGCCGCTCTGCCGCAACGCGTGCGCGCGCGCTCGCAGGTCGTGCTGGTGCTGCAGTGGCCGGCCGGGTCGCCCGCGGGCGTGTTGTTCAGCATGGGGCGCTCTCCCGCCAGCACCGCCAGCCAGCTGGTGTGGCGCACGGACGGCATCAGCGTCACCAACCCGGCCAACGCCAGTGAGGAGGTGCAGGTGTTCGCCAGCGCGCTGCCCACAGACGTGTGGTCAATAGAGGTGAGCGCGCCGCGGCTGCGCTGCACCGCGGCGGCCTGCAATGTTGTTGCGGCTGCTCTCATCGCGTTCAAGACCCCAACCCGCTTGCTGTGTGCGGCTGGTCGTGCCCCGCCCGCAGGTTTTCCAAAGGACGAACGCCGGTGTTTACCAGCACTCGCGTTGCTCCGAGTCAGTCTGCTGGGAGACCACCAGCTCCAGCGTGTCGGTTGGGCCGCTGTCCGTCTTGTCAACCGACATTGTAAGTCACGGCGCCGCCGGTTACCCGCGCCCGGGATTGCTACGTTTGTGTTGGGCGCATCACCTGCAGCTCAAAAGCATGTCCGCCCATATGAACGTCCTGACTGTCCCACGCCACTCACACAGACTCTGGGCTGGGACTACGCCACCGCCAGCGGCTACACCAACGCCATCTTCGCGGGCGTGTACGTATACACGCGAGAACTCCCGCAGGCGACCCTCAACCAATTGGCCGACTTCTACCGCTACCGCTTCATCCTGGCAACACCCTCACCGCCCCCAAGCCCACCGCTGCCCCCGGCGCCGCCGAACCCGGCGCCGCCAAGCCCACAGCCCCCTTCGCCTGCGCCCCCCAGCCCTGCGCCTCCTCTGCCTCCGTCGCCAGCTCCGCCTAGCCCCGCGCCGCCCAGCCCGCCCCCAAGCCCAGCGCCGCCTAGCCCTGAACCGCCTAGCCCTGCGCCGCCGTCACCGCCCCCCAGTCCCGCGCCTCCCAGCCCGGCACCGCCCCTTCCGCCTTCTCCCCCACCCTCTCCTAGCCCACCTCCACCATCACCAGGACCCCCATCCCCCGCTCCCCCAACCCCTCCGCCCTCGCCGGCTCCGCCTTCCCCGGCACCCCCCGTACCCCCTAGCCCCCCTAGCCCGCCTCCAGCTCCCTCGCCGCCGCCAAGCCCACCTCCACCCAGCCCTCCCGCACCTTCGCCACCTCCAGCACCGCCCGCCCCCCCACCGCCACCGCCGCCTATGTCGCCGGTGCCCATGAACGCCATAGTGGTAAGAGCATATTACTACAGAGGTGTGCGTGCGGCATGCGTGTGTTCAATTGCGGGCCCGCTCTGATTAGGTCTTCCGGTTGTGAACAACTCACGTGTGACGATAACCTTTTGCTTTGACATCCGTGGCTAAACCGCCGCAGGTGCCCGACCTCAACGCCAGCTGGCTGCTCGGCTCCGACGGCGGTGCCGGCGCGGTCAACGACACAACCGCGCCCACTGTGAGTTGAAGGAGTTGCGTTGTCTGTTGCTCCGATCTTATTCTCGCGGCTGTGCGATGCGTTGCGATGTGCGCTACGTCTGCCGCCTCATCTCCGCGCTGCCAACAGCAGACCGCAAGCTGACCTCTCCGCGCACGCCGCCCTCCACGCAGATCACACTTGTGGGCCTCACCGAGCTGGTGATCGAGCGGTACGACCCGTACGTTGAGTACGGCGCCACAGCGTACGACGACGTGGACGGTGTCGTACTGGTCCGCATCTCCATGGCGTCGGCGGTCCTGACGGCCAACAACACGCTCAACACGTCGGCGGTGACGCCGCCCGGCGAGCCCGTGCTGGTGCGTGGGTGGGGCGCAACGGCAGAGTTTGACGCAGCACATGAGGGACACGGAGGCAAGCGCGTTGTCAACACGTCCCGAATGCACAACGCGCAGGTCAAGTACACGGCCACGGACAAGGCCGGCAACGTGGCGCAGCAGCAGCGGCAGGTGGCTGTGGTGGACAGCTGCACGGACCTGGGAGAGTTCAGGTGGGGACCGTGTAAACTTGACCTTGTCAGGGAATGGGCTTGACCAGTTGCGGGGGAGTGATTTGTGTTCGTCGATGAAAAGCTAGATGTGAAACCTCGTTGCAGCCACCCACAAGCCCACTGTCCTCCCCTGCAGGTGCCCCAGCACTCGGGCCTGCTCAGTGTTCAAGATGTGCGGCGTGGTGAGCGGCGGCGGCGCCGGCGTCGTCAGCGACGAATACGACGACGGCACTGGCAGTGCAGGGTCGTTCCGGGGCGGCACGGTGGCAGACGTGACGCCGCCTTCGCTGTCATTGAGAGTTGGGGAGGACGGTGTTGCGTTTGTGACGCCGTCTGGCGTTGCGGGCGTGCAGCACACGGTGTACATGGGCAGCACCTTTGTGGACCCCGGCGCGACGGCGCTGGACGAGGTGCGTGTGCCAGCATGTCCGGGCTAGCACTGGTCCAAGCAAGTGCCTTCACAAGTTCCCAGAAGCTTGCAATGCATTGCCACTTATCACAGGGGGTGATAGCCATGATGCCCGCATTCACTCGGTTCGCGATCGGCATCCCGCCGCAGGTCCCTGCGCCCAGCGGCAAGGGCGCCCCCACGGTCCTGGACCTGACCGCGGATGTGGTCACCAGCATCAGGGATCCCACCGGCGCTGCAGTTGCCTCCATCAGCACCGCCGCCCCGACTGGCAACGCCACCGGCGGCGCCGCGCCCTTCACGATCACGTACAACGTGGCCGACGGCGCGGGCAACCGCGCGGCCGCAGCTGTGCGCCTGGTGTACGTCGTGTGCCGCCCCCCAGAGGTGGAGTGCCCGGACAGCGACGGCGGCAGCGACAGCTTCCCCGACCTCGCGTGCAGCACCAACGGCGTGTGCGGCGTGGGCAACACCCTGGGTAAGGGTGCGGCGGACGCTGCCTCCGGAAGCAGCAGCAGCAGCAGCAGCAGTGCTGGAAGCGGCAGCAACGCCACAAGGACTGCCAACGCGACCTCAGAGGCCACGCCGCGCTTTGAGCTGCTGGGCGCCAGCGCCGTCATCACGGTGCCCAAGGGCGCGGTGCTGGAGCCGTGCCGGGAGGGCAGCAGCGGCAGTGGCGTGTGTGAGCCCGGCTACCGCGCGTCTCTCTCAGCGTCTGGCGACCTCAACAGCCAGGTCGTGGCGTGCAAGTGGGGTTCGCCCGCGGGCGCTGCAGCCCTCCCATTCCGGCTGGCGGGCCTGCGGTACTGCGGCATCAACACCACGCGCCCGGACACGTACAACATCACGTACCACCTTGAGTGGCCGTCGCTGCCGCTGGGGGAGGTGGTGCTGGTCAGGTAAGGCCGTAAGGGGGCATGTACGTGCGCGTGCATGGGCTTGTGAGTTGGGCTGCATGCGGGGCAGCTGAACGTCCGTTAGAGTCCCCTTGCGAAGGGTAGGGCCTGAACGTCATGTGATGGCCGTGCAGGTTCATCGTGGTCGAGCCCGGGTGTGACCAGGGCGAGCGGGTGTGCGCGGGCACGCGGCAGTGCTCCGTGGACGGCGTGTGCCCAGGCGAGTCGGTTGGCAACGGCACCGCTGCAGCCGCCACCCGGACCAACCAGGCCCCGTCCCTGGAGCTGGCCGTAACTCCCGAGCTAGGCCTGTCGGTGAGTGGTATCAGTGCCCTTGATACCGTAGCAATGTTGAGTTCATAGGGATACCGGCCGTTTCCCGCATCTTCACTTGCTGACATCTGTTGCACATCCCGCTGCATGCCGCAGGTGTCGGTGCCCCGCGGCATCGCCTACAAGCTGTGCGCAGCGGGCCAGAGCCCCACGGCCGTGCTGCCGTGTGAGCCACTGGGGATTGCGACGGACCAAGAGGATGGAAACCTCAGCTCGCAGATCGCGTTGTGCCCTCCCAGCACCAGCAGCGCCAGCAGTTGCGTGTCGACGCAGTGCCGCGCGCACTGGCCCGACCGCAAGCAGCCCGCCGACTGCGGCATAGACACCCTGACTGGCCCAATCGGCACCACCTTCCGCCTACGCCTGGCGGTTTACGACTCAGCGGGCGCCAACACGACGGCCGAGCGCGTTGTGACGGTGGTGTCGCCCTGCGCGGCGGGCAAGTACTACTGCCCCATCGAAGGCGCCTACGCGCCGGACGGGAGCCAGTCCTACGAGTGTCTGGACATGAGCTGCGGGGACAACGCGGCGCTTCAGGCGTCGGTGGCGGCGCTGTCCGCCAACGAGACACGCGCGCACCTGTACCTGCTGCCGGCCCTGCACTCCGCCAACCTTAGCCAGGTGCGGAGCTGGGCCGGGCGTGTAATTGCATGCCGGTTGTCCGGCGCAGTCCCATCCCGCCGTGCGCCCGCATGTGATGCTGCTTTGT
This sequence comes from Chlamydomonas incerta, assembly GCA_016834605.1. NCBI lineage: Eukaryota > Viridiplantae > Chlorophyta > Chlorophyceae > Chlamydomonadales > Chlamydomonadaceae > Chlamydomonas > Chlamydomonas incerta. The sequence goes on from JAEHOC010000091.1 coordinate 103,708, forward strand.
TTCTCCACAGGCCGAGGCGGACCAGGCTATCCGACTGGCGTACCGCCAGCCCGCAGGCTTCAGCCTGGCCCCGTGCGCCTCCTACCTGGAGGGTACTGCGACTGCCGCGCCCACCTGCGCGGCAGTAGCATTCGATGCCACCTACGCCAATGACGGTGACATCACCTCGGACATCTCAACGCTTGTGGAGGTGCTGTGTAGCAGTAGCACCACCAACAGCAGTGGCTGTAGCAGCGGCTGCAGCTTGGTGGACTTGAGCCTGGGCTACTGCCTGCCAGGCCGCTACCGCGTTAACTACTCAGTCAAAGGGGCACTGGGTGACCCCATCTTGCGCCGGCTCACCGTCACGGTGGAGCAGGTGAGGGAGTGGTTAGGATGGTGTAAAGGGAGTGTGAGGACCAGTCTAGGTATCCTGAACCGCGCGCTCCCATTCCGCAGGTTTCCACCTCGGTCCTGGAGTTCGGCCTGTACCCGGGCGGAAGCGCTGCGGCGTCCAACGACACGGCCGTTGCGCAAGCATACGCCGCGGCACTGCAGTCCAATTCCTCGTTCCGCGACGCAGCCCTGCTGCCGCCGCTGCGGGCTCTGGGCGTGAGCTCGGCGGACGTACGTTCGCTGAGCTTGGTGTCAGCGCCCGAGGTGGTGAACGTTTCGTCTCCCGCGCCGGCCTTCGTCGTGCGGGTGAGGCGGAGACACATGTGCTGAGTTGCAACTGAACACGATGAACGTCAATCTGACCCTGGCACACTGCACTGTCTTGCAGGTGCGTGTGAACCTCACCGTGGGCACATCCACGCCCGTGGCGGACGGCGGCAGCAGCAGTAGCAGCCGCAGGCGTGGTCTTTCGGCGCTGTCACCATCCGGGCTCGCGCGTGCGTGGACAGGTGGTGTGCTGGACGAAGGGATGGATGGCCAGGAGGAGAGGCCAGACGCCGCAGATGTCCAGCCCTCCGCGGCGGCTCCGTCGCAGGACCTCGTGTGGTTGCCCACAGCACACAGCCGCACGGCCTCGCCGCAGCAGCGGCTGGTGCGTGCGGAGCAGGACCTAAGCCTCGCGATGCGCCTGCTGCAGGCAGCGGCAGGCGAAGCCGCAGATGATGATTGGAACACCAACGGCGGGGACTCAGGCTCAGAAGAAAGGGGAGAGGCAGACGCCCGCGTGCGGCGTCTGCTGCAGTCCGCGTCGGGTGCCTGCACGGCGCCTGCGGCCTTGTCTGCGGGGAGCAGCAGCAACGCCTCTGCAGCGGCGGGCTTGGCGTCGTTCAGCGCCCTGGGCACCAGCTGCTCCACGCCGTCCATCAATTCCATAGACGTGGCGCTGGGGGTGTTGATCGGCGCCATCAACGACCTGATCAGCATGGACGTCAACGTCACCGCCGCCCAGTCCGCCATGGGCACCGCAGCCGATGGCATCGACGCGGCGGAGACCCGGCTGGCGGAGGTGCGCAAAGGGGCATGGGTTAGGCGCGTGTGGGTCTCTGAGCCGCAGCACGCTGTCCGATACGCATGACCACACCGGTACGCATGGCGTGCTTCCATTTCACACCTGCGCCATCTTCGCCTCCGCCGCCTCCGTCCGCAGTCCGTCAAATCGGGCGCCCTGGACCAGTTCTCTGCCGCCAGCAGCGCCTTCGACTCGGTGGAGGCGCGGGCCACCACCCTGTCGCGGCTGCTGGACCGCACGCTGGCGCTGCAGGCCGACAACGCAGCCGCCATGCTGGGGGCCATCGACATACTGCAGGTGCGTGTCCGTCGCGCTCCCAGCATACACCCATGCGGGTCCTCCAAACGATTCATTTAACGCTGAAAAATGTACCCGCACGCAGACCGTCCTCAACGAGGCGGAAGGCGCGACACAGCGAGCCGAGGTCACCACGGCGGTGGTTCTGGACGGCCTGGGGCTTCTGGCGGGCAGCAGTGGCAGCAGCGGCAATGATTCAGCTTCCACCGGCACTGTGTCTAACGAGACGGCGACGTACCTGGAGTGTGTGTACGGCCGTGCAGAGGCCGTACCGTTCTACTTCTCGACCAACAAAACGCTCGGGGCAAACGCCACAGCTGCAGCGCAAAATTTGAGCAGCAGCACGCGGCGACAGCTGTTAACTGCGCTCCGTGAAAAGCAGCTAGATGAAGCGCTGTTGCAGCAGCGGCCTGCGCCGCCACCAGCGTGGCAGGCGCCGCGCTCCCTCGGCCCCAGCAGCAGCAGCAGCAGTAAAACGCTTGTGGGTTCGGGCGTGTGTCGGTTGATTCCGTCGCAGCAGCATCATAGCCTGGGACCGGACGCCGAGGGCGACGCGCCAGGGTCCGAGCTCACATGGACGGGCTTCCTCACCGGGTGGTTGCAGCGCCTCCGCGCCACGACCATTGGCGCGGCACGCAGGGCCTGGTGCCCTGCACCAGCGGGCCCCGTTGATTTCGGCGGCAATGCTGAGAAGCACGATGCACACCGCGTGACCGAGCGCTCGGTGTTGACGGGCGGTGGCGGCACTTCGACTGGTCGCGGCGGCAGTGGCAGTGGTAGCGGCTCCGTGTTTGCTGGTTACAGCCTTCCGGAGGAAAACACCTTTGACTACAGCTTGTATGACGTCCGCAACCTGGGCCGGCCGCGCTTTGCGGGCCTCAACAACCGCATCCTGGGGGGAATCCTGCTGCACCAGGTAGGTGTGCGCAAAGACGCAGTGTTAGTCGCAGCCGCTGCATCGCGTCCTGTTTGATGTGCTGGATTGCACAGCAGACCTGATCACTAAGCAAGCTCGGCATGGTTTCCGTGCAGGTGCGACACACGTCTTCGGAGGTGGACGCAAGCCTGCTTGGGGCACAGGCGACGGCCGGCTCCTGCCAGCCGCAGCTCTACGGCGGCCGTGGCACCACGGGCTGCGCGGGCGGCAACGGAACGCAACGCATCCTGGCTTCCGGCTCCGATCTGGGCGGCATTGGAGTAGATCCCGTCTTTATCAAGCAGTCGCCTCTGTTCCAGCCCAGCCTGGACCCCGCAGCCTACTACAACACCAGCAACGTGAGTGCCCGATTATCATTGAAACGCTCCGGACTTGCTGGTGGCTAACATGCTGTTACAGCTCCGTTTATGTGCTGCCCGGCACGCACATCATGCGCGTGTTCGCCGCTGATCCCATGATTCCTGTTGTTATTGCACCGCCCAGGGCTCCGTCGAGCTGAACCCCGCCGGCGTGCCGTACGGCTTCTTCCACCACCCGCTGGGCCGCCATTTCCCCGCCGGCTACCCGGTGCTGCTGGACACGCGGCTGTCGGCGCTGCGCGCGGAGCAGGCGCTGCTGTTCCTGAGGGACGGCAGGTACCTGTCCGCCACCCTCACAAAGTGAGTCGCGCGCGGTTTGACTCGCAGGCGCAGGAGCGGCACGCATAGGTTGGGTCGCGGGGTCCCGCTGGCCACAGCACTACCGACGGGAATCTAACTTCCACGTGTGCCTGCTCCCGTGACGCGCATGCCGTGCCTCTCCCCGCGCACCTGCCCACACACGTCTCGCGCTCGCTCGCGCCCCCCTGCAGGTCGGTGCGCGCCCAGGTGACCACGTACAACCCCGACGCGCGCGTGTTCGGCTACTTCCGCATGGACTTCGCCTGGTCCGACAGGTGCGGGGGCCCGCCCGCCTTTGTGCCGTCCCACCCCCTGTCGCCACCCACCCTGCGGTCGCGTGCTGCGCCCCCCCCCCAACCCAACCATCCTTGCCCTCCCCCGCACACACACCTTGCCCACCCTTTGACCCTGCCGTTGCTGGCCCCTGGCCGTGTCGTCCTGCGCCTGCTCCGACAGCGGCGACATCGATGTCACCGTGCGGGTGCTGGGGCTGCCCGCGGTCAGCTACGGCGAGTCCATCCGCCAGGCGCGTGTGGAGCACTTCCTGCCCGACTTCTTCCTGGTGCTGCTGGCGGCGGGCTACACCGTCATGGCGGCGTACGACATCATGAAGCAGCTGCGGCACCAGCGGGAGGAGCGGGAGCTGAAGGAGGTCGCGGAGCGGCAGAAGCAGGAAGAGCGCAGGAGGAAGCGGCGCGCAGCCACTCTGCGGCGCCGCAGGGATGACGGCCGGGACCCCAGCGTCAGACCGACGGAGGGAGCGGACCCCAGCACGAGCAGGCACCGCAGCCGCAGCAGCAAGTCGGGCGATGGTGGCGGCGTTCGCCTGAAGCCGAGTGCAGCAGCCCGCCTAGTCAATGATGATCGCGAGACACTGTCGGGCTCTGTGGTGGTGCTCACGAGCCGCGCGGGGGCTGTCGCGGAAGCAGCTCAACCCGCTGCGGTCGCAGGGGCTGCAAAGGGCATTGCATCGTGGCTGCCATCGGCGCGCCATCCTGACAAGGCGGCCCTACAGCCGCCGCAGCTGGTGGGAGCCGTCGACAGCTCCGGGCACGGGCAGGCATCGTCCGCCGAAATGGCAGACGAGGCCATTCTGCCGCGCTACAGCGCCGGTGGAGATGTGGACGCCAGCAGGGCCGGCGTTGTTAGCAGTAGCAGCAGCGACAGCGAGTCGGACGTGGAGAAGAAGCGGCAGCGCGCGCAGGGGTTCGTGAAGATGCAGGGTAAGAGGTGCCGTTTGGAGAATGAGTTCTGTGAGTGTACTGGATTGCTTGCCGCTCCAGATGCCGTACCCATGCATCCTTGATGTGCATTACAGAGAAAACGTGAGCACGCCGTATAACCCCCCGTCACCTGCTTATTCCTTCACAATGCCCCACGCCACCGCATCCACCCGGGTTCTTTGCCCACTGCCAGGCATCGATAAGTCGGAGCTGAGGTTTCAGCACCGCAGCTACGGCCGCCTGCGCTACCAGCCGCGCCTGAGTCCTGGCTGGGTGCTGCTCGAGGTCGCCACGGTCGCATTCATGTGCGTGAGGGCTGGGCGGAGGGTACGGTAGAATGGTAGTGTGGCTGGCCCCGTGAAGGTGTTGCGCCGTTAGGGACTGGAGCAACCCGTACTTACGCGCTGAGTTCATCGTGTGTTTCTGACGCCGCCGCTTGCGATGCGACAGGTGGGCCGCCATCGGTATCTACTTCACCTACACGGTACGTTGCGTGCGTCTGCATTCTGCGGGGATGGGCGCCACGTGTGCGTCGGGCTCCAGTGATGGCCCCTGAGACAAAGGCGGGTGCCTAGCCTTGACCTGTGAATCGCGTGCAGGCTGGTGTGACGCATTTGGTTTTGCTCTGTGCGGCGCAGGTCCAGCTCTCCGTGAAGGAGAAGTTCCAGGGCCGGTACGACGTTTACGACAGCGACACGTACTCGCCCGCCCGGTACTTCCTACTGCGGCGCGGCAGCAACACAACCAGCAACGCCACCAGCGCGACAGCAGCAGAGGCTGCATCTGCGGTGAACAACGCCACCCTCAACGCCACCGCGGCAGCAGCCGCAGCAGCAGCAGCCACGGCGGCCAACGTTAGTGAGCTGCTCGGGAACAGCACCAGGCGCCTGCTGGCGACGGCGACGAGTAGCTCGCGCCTCACGGGTGTGACCGCCACCTCCGCATCTGGCGGACTCAGCTTCAGCACGGCGACCAGCGTCCTCGGGGGCTCCGGCCTCACGGGCAACGACGGCACCGGCAGTCGCTGGAGTCTGCCCCAGGACTCTTCTCAACTGGAGGATGCGGGCGACATGTTTTCGCGCGTGGATGACATGTACGACAACCTCGTGCTGTACGGTCTGCTGCAGGTGTGTGGGGAGGTTGGGGGGGGAGGGCGGCGTTGAGCGCGGTTTGCACGTTTGTGCTTTGATGCGCATGCGGGTGCGGGTCACGCAGCACCTCCTTGCGGGTTGGGGCTAGTGCGTTGAGGGCTCCGACAGGCTTTCGTGTGCGCGGCGCGGCCGTTGCTTCCGGCAAGTGCATGCTTACAGTGACGGCTGCCTGCCTGCCTGCCTGCCTGCCTGCCTGCCTGCAGAGCTTCGCGCTGGCCATGATCATCCTGCGCTGGGTGCACCACATCTCCTTCCAAGCCCGGCTGAGTGTCATCCTGGGCTCGCTCGTGGCGGTCGCCTCCGACCTGCTCTACCTGGCCATCGTGGTCGTCATCATGTGCGTCATGTTCGCCGCGGCCGCCTGCATCGGCTTCGGCTACTCGCAGCTGGAGGTGTCCAGCTACGGCGATGCCGTCTACCTGCTGCTCAAGTACGCCGTGCTCATGGATGATGGAGGCGTGCTGAAGGTACGCGCAAGCGCAGGCGCAGGGAGGGGAAGAAAGGGGAGGGGAGGGGGGTTGCTGGCACGTGGGTAAGTGTGCGTTGCAGCGCAGGTGCCCAAGGTGCAGTTCTGGTCGTGGCTCTGATACGCGTCCGCCCGGCGGCACTCCCCCGCCCACGTACCGTACCGTAATCACCCGCCCTCATCCTCCTGCACGCGCTTGCAGAGGCTGGTCCAAAACCGGAACGGGCAGTACGACACCACGCAGGGCGCCCTGGCCGCGCTGTTGTACGCCCTGTGCCCGCTTTTCTTTGGCTTTGTGATGCTCAACTTCATCCTGGCCATCCTGCTGTGGCCCTTCCCGGGGCTCAAGTTTGCCGTCCGGAAGCAGCCCAGCATACCGCAGGTGCGCCGGCCGCGTGTATGTGTGTGTGTGCTAGCGCACGTACGCACGTGCTTGCTGCTGGCCCCGCGGTGCAAGCGCGCGCAACTGCTCCCCCCCAGTCCTTGTAGCGCGTTGTGATGCCTACCTCCCGCATTCCTCCCCTACAGGATTTGGGCGTGCTCATGAGGTGGTGGTGGCAGCACCTCGTGCGTCGCGCGCCCAAGAACAAACGACTGTACGAGCGAGTCAAGGCAGGTTCCAGGCTGGTGGCATGTATACCTACCTTGTAGCATGCCATTCTCTCCTTGTTGCGCTGCTCGCTTCCTGCCTTGTGTGGCATTGTTGACGTTGTTGACGTCACTGTTTCCTTGTCGGCGCTCCTTCCCGTCGCTCCGCAGGCATCGCTGGCGAAGGATGCGCACGTGAGCCTGCTGGCAAAGGTGTCATCCCACGTGAAGGGGAAGGGCTTGCGGGAGCTACGCGGCGACATGCGACGGCTGTGGGCGCGCTTTGTGGTCGCCTGCTGCAGCCCTCACAAGTCAGACGACCAGGACAAGGGAATGATCGCCGCCCTGGAAGCACTGGACGAGGCCCGGGGGCAGCACCGGGCTTGGCAGCTGCATCATCAGCCAAGCCTGGCGTTGCAGCAGCGGTCCATGCCCCAGCCGCACAACGGCAAGCTGGCTTCAGCGCTGGCGGCAGCAGATTGCGCCACAGCCGCGGGTGCTTCGGACGCAGGGCTCTCGAAGTTCTCCGACCCGTCCGCATCCATGACAGAGCTGCACAACCAGCAGCACCAGAGCCCCGGCGGAAAGGGACGCCTCAAGGCCTCGCTACGCCCAACGGCGGTGATGCCGCTGCCGCCGCCGTCATCAGGGCCCGGTAGCAGCGCCGGTATGGCTTCGCCGTCTTACTGGAAGGGCGGCGGTGCGGCCAAAGGAGCGGGCATTGGAAGTCCTGACCTAGGCCAATGCGGCAGCGTGGGGTCGATGGACGTCTCTGCTGATAGCGCCGCCATTCGTAACGCCACGATCGGTGCCTCTGTGGTGACGGTTGCGGCACTGCACGTGGGGCTGCACGGCGGTGACAGCGCCACCGGCTCCCCGCCGATGCTGTTGGGTGAGGCCAGGGGCGCCGATGCCACTGCAGCAGGCAGCGGCGCTGCAGCAGCCGTTCAGGAGCAGCAGCACCTCGAGGCGCTGGCTGCCTCCGTGCTGGACAACCTCGTTCGGCGGCTGGGAGCGCGGGCCGTCAGCAAGGTGCCCAAGAAACTCAAATGGGGCAAGCACCGGACGCCGGCGGGCGCGACAGGCCAAGCACCGCAATCGACCACATGGCTTGAGCCGCCGACCGATGTCGCGATGCTGCGACCTGTTGCCCAGACAGACATTGGCGGCCCTGGCGCTGGCGGACTCAGTGCCGGCAAGTTCACCCCCTTCGCCAACACGCGCCAGACCTGGGACGGCGAGCCGTCATACGGTGGGGCCGGTTCTTCCCGCTTGCAGCACGGCGCTCCGGCTCTGTCAGCAGCCGGGCCTTCATCGCAGCGCTATACGCCGGCCAGCGCACGTGGCGCGGGGTCTGCATCTGGGGCCCTGGCCATGGCCGCCAGCGGCTCCATGGCGGGCTCTGGGTCGGACTCCCGGGGGCACGGCCTGGCAGCTGGCTCTGTCACGCTGCCCATCATGCCCGCCATGGCCCCCGGCCTGTTCCCAGATGCCGCCACTGACGCCACAGAGCCGGAGCAGCTGTCGCGCGCGCTGTCGCCGCAGGCACTTGGCCACGCGGCGTCTTGCGATGTGAGCACTCACGGCGGCGCCGACGGCGGCGTGCCCAGCAGCGTGTTGCACGACGCGGCAGACGTCCCGTCTGCTGCGTACGGCACCGGCACAGGCGGCGCGGTTGACCTAAGTGAAAATCCAAACTTTGCGGCTGTCCTGGCCATGTCGCTTGCGGCGGATGGCGCGGGCGGAGCGCTGAACCACACGCCGTCCTGGACGGCACGCCTGGCGGCCCGTGCGCCGTCGCTGTCTTCTCCCCGGCCTTCGTCACCGCGCGGCAGCTACTCCCAGCAGGACCTCGCCAGTCCGGTGATCCCTGGTCCCACAGCCGCCGCAGCGGCCACTTCACCCGTGCCAATGGGCGCGGAGCGACCGCCCTCCGCCATTCGCATGCAACGCACGACCACGCTCGGAGCCGGCGCGTCGGCAGCAGGGGCGGCCGGCGGGGACCGGCCACCCTCGGCCATGCGCGGCACGCGAACGTCAACGCTCGGCGCGGGAGCGGTCTCTCGAGCCTTTACGGCCCCGAGCATTCCTGATGCCGAAGCCGAGCCTGACCTGCCGACGCAGGAGCTTGCGGACGAGTCGCACGCGCACCTGGCTGCGTGGCCCTCCCAGCACAAGCGCGCCGCAGCTGCCCCCGAGCGGCCGCAGTCGAGAGGCACACTCTGGGCTGGCGGCGCCGCGCACGCGCCGTCGCGTCTGGCTCGGGGCAGCGTGACCGGCGGCGGCACACCCCGCGCCTCAGCGGGTGACGCGCTCTTTGGCCCTGGGCCGCTCTTTGCGCCAGTGCCAGGACAGGCTGCCGTGGCAGTGCCGCTCCCGGCGCCGGTCCCCGCAGGCGTGTTCGCTACCGCGACCGCCGCAGCGGCCCCTGGTGATGACGCGGACGGGTTCCTGGATACCGTGATGGCGGTTGACAGCAGCGGCGGCAGCGACGAGCGAGCCGGTGGTCAGGGCGCAGCTGCGCTAGGGGTGGACGGCAGCACTTCAGGCCGCAGGGCGGCGCTGGCGCCTGGCTCCGCTCGCAGCCGAGCGGCTGTGCGCACGCTGCCGACCATCCTCAGCGCGGGCGGTGCGCCGGAGCAGGAGGAGCCCCCCCAGCAGCAGGAAGTGCAGCCGGTGCCAGACTCGGTTGCGGCGGTGACGGCAGTGCGGCTGGCAGCGCCGGTGGAGGAGGTGGACGAGGACGAGGACGAGGACGACGAGGAGGTGAGGCGCAGGGGCTGCGGCTCATGCGTTGTGTCGGGTTGCTGGCCTAGTAGGCCATGTTTGTGAGTGACGCTGGCAGATCCGTGGATCAATCGTGCTCATCCCGACCTGCTCCCTGCCACTGCACCCGCAGCCTCGCTCGGCCGCTGTACTGGATGTGGACGAGCCGGAGCCGCAGGCCGCGGCCGCCCACCTGCCCAGCCGGCGTTGGGCGGGCTCTGCGGTGGCGCCCCCGGAGCCCGACGGTACCGCCTCTGGAAGCGCCGGCCCCGTGGCTGAGGCCCGCGAGCACAGGAGCCGTTCGCGCCTGCTGCCACGCGCCAGCCCCGCCTTGGACACCAGTCCCACGGGTGCTGCCGCGGCCGCGGCGGCAGCGGGGCCGCCGCCCGTGGAGCAGTCGGAGGTCGAGGAGGTGCCCAGCTGGCGGCCCGCGGCGGCGCCTGTGCTCCCGCCACGTAAGGGCGCTAACATGGCAGCGGCGCTGTCTCGAATTGAGTCGCTGATTGCGCAGCTGCGGGAGCTGGTGTGGCAGCTGCAGGCGGCGACGGCCGATGTGACCGCCATGTCGGCTGCGGTGGCCAGGTGGACGGAGGCGGCGGCACTGGTGGCGGTGGCAGCGGCGGCCACGGGGCAGCTGCAGGCGGCCGCTGGGGGGCCAGAGCGAAGGGTTTTCTTCCTGCTGCAGCTAAGAGCAGTGCTCGCGGGTAGGGGCCTGACTCGTGGGACGGCTGAGCATGCTGGCTACCAGGCAGGTGCGGCCGCTGCGACCGCTGACATTGACAATGGCGGGACCAGTGTTGATGGAACACGCCCACGCGGAGGCGCAGCCTTGGCGGCAAGCGGCAGCAGCAGCATGCACAATCGCAACAGCGACGACAGCGGTGGCAGCGGCGGCCCGGACGGTGCCCGAAGCGAAGTCCCGGCTATCACGGGAGCCGCTAGCAGTCACAGCGACTGAGGCCGCACCGCTGGGGAGCTCAGCCTCAGGTGACGCTGGCGCACTTGCTTGTGATAATCGTGAGCGGAGCTGCAGCATGACGCACTCGGACGGACGGGGAAGGCACGTGCATTAAGGGCTCGGGTTCACTGATGCACAGTATGCACATGATACGCCAAGCACACGCATGACCAAGGCAATTGCCTTTTGCACGGCACAGCATGGAACCCACAACATACTATGTACGCTCGCCCACATCGGTTAGATTGTGACCGAGCATAGTGTTCATCTTACATGCAAGCGTGGGACGTCGCGGGCCGGTTGGGTACACGTCGGTTTGGACGCACATCCTTTATCTTCCACAATACGTGTTGCGTGCTGATATGAGTATCTTTTCGTGACAGTGCCGCGGGTACTTGTTGTATGTTCACGCAGTGACTGACCCAATTTATTGTGTACTGGTACGACACACCATGTTAGCTTTACGGGAAGTGGGACGTTCAGATACTTTCGTTTGGGGACACATACAGGATAGGGGCAACATGGTGAGGGGCGATTGGGTGAGTGTATATATCTGGCTCACAAACACAGACCATGAAAGCTAAGCTGCTGGCCGAGAGGCAGGCAACAAACGAGCCCATGCAAGTACTCCCCGGCAAGGGCTGCCGGCACTGACAGAGAATGGTTTTTATTTTTGGGGAAACATGGGCTGAGCTGGAGAGGGGTGCATGCCTGGGCTGTGGCGGGGCGGGGCTGTGAGCGAGAGTGCGAGCTGGTGTTCACAGGGTTGGGTGGATGGGGTGGCAGCCGCCTGGCCCTCTGCTACGACCGCAACGCTACGCGCAAGAAGGTCCGTCATCAACTGGGGCCGGCGCTGCTCAAATTGGAGTGCCGGTGCTCGGCGTGGCGCATGTGGCAATGCCGTTGACATTGACACCGTAACAATGATGGGCGGATTGGTGAGCGGGTTGGCTGCCCAGGATGGTGCACGTGACTGTTACCGTATTATGCGGCCTGAAATACTGGCTGCGGTTGCTAGACTTAGTATCAGCTTGGATGACATACCGTAACTGACGCTGTACTCTTCTTGTTGTAGCGGGACGTGGTTCCGTGTTGCGCACTCTCGGTCTCTCACTACCTGCCCAAAGTGCGTGTAACCGTGGTACCATGTGCGCCAGTTGGCTGGCGCGCGCCCGCCCCCGCTTCCCGGTACGGTGCTCCCCTTCTCAAGGTGGTCAATTTCCGGTGCCTAGGCAGAGAAGCAGGAGCCGATGTGAGGCACAGTGCGCAACATTCGAATCCTGCTGTGAAGCGGCACATTAATACCGGTAGTCCAAGACGTAGCATAGGCGGCCAGCATCCCGCGCACGCAGCCGCTGCAGGAAGCCGCCGCCCCCATCAGCGCGGTACCTGCAGCTTCGGAACCTTTTTCTTGCTGGTTGGACTGACGGACTGCCCCTTCTTGTAATGTCGTTCAATTCTGGTAGCTAAGGACGGGAACCGCCTCTGACGGGAATGATGGCTGCGGCCTGAATCGTGCGCTTCCTCCCGCGCCGTGAAACGGCGCCGCCTCCGCTGCTGCGTCAAATCCATCCAGAGCGCGAAATGTGATAACGTTACATGTCGTGCTGTGGTCCAGACGCCTCCATTGCATGGAACATCCACAAGCAACGAATGGCAGCATCCGCAAGGGCAACCCCTGGATGCCACCTCTGGCACGGTTCCAGAACGCACCGCAGCACGCCAGACAGGACGACAGGTAGATCCCCTGGACCGCCCGCCATCGAGTCGGAGCCCGCACGAGCACATTGCAGGAGTCCATAAGAATGCGAGCTTGCAAGAGGGGACAATCCGAAGCGTGCGAGTCCATAAGGCGGCGCATAAAAGCAGCACGCCCTGTCGCGAAGTCTGCAGCTAGCAGGACCGCATCGTTGAGGCGCATCGGGTCTGACAACGTGACCGACAGCTGCTGGGCATGACCGCGCATCTCTACGACCACCAAGGCTCCAACTAGACCGTGTCCACTACCGTACAGGCGCTGCAGCACCCCTCCGGCATTTGAAAGAAGGGGCCTGCAGCGAACAGTGGTGCCCGCAATCGCCCATGGCTTGGCCGGGGCTTTTAAAGACAACAAGGTGGTTCCATCCAGGGAACAGTGAGCTGTCGTTGCCACGTCTCCCGTCTGGGGCCGCAAGCCGTCTACCTCATCTCCTGGTACAGCCGGGGTCGGTTTGTACAGGCACTGCCCGCCATGTGTCCAGTCGCGTCCAGCCATCAAGCACAAGCACAGTCGGCACAGGACAGCGAAATCCTACAGCCGCAACGCTCCCGCTAGCTGCGGCGGCCCTAAACCAGACACTGGCTAGTCTCTAACCTGCGCGCCGGCGCCAAAGAGCCAAACAGCAGGAAATCCCTAGCCGCAACCACGGAAGATGAAGCGCCTGAGTTCTGGAACTCAAGAGGTGAACAGGCAGTGGCCCCTTCGCGCATGACATTCGTTACTGAAGTGGTTGCCAGTGAATTCAAATTCGTGCATAGAGCATGAGGCGCACCTTTGACTGCATTCAAGCAACACGCACCTTAAACCCCGCATCAATGCAGTGATAGAGTGGGCCAGCCGCAGAAATATTGAAAGCAAGGCACTTGACCCAAACATCCCATCATCTTAACCCCTTCGCTTGATCGACCCCTCTCTGCCCCACAGACAGCGTATGAATCCCCAGCACAATGCTGCACACAGACCCCGCCAATGGCTTATCTAGCTTCATCCACGTCTTTCATTGCTCTGCTAGCCTTCTGCATGCAGAACCTCCAAAGCAAGTTGGACAGCCCCCCCTCATGCCGGGGCCTATGTCAGCCACACCCTCCTCGCCGTGGGCCGCCCTGACGACATAAGTACTGGTCACACATACTAGATAACTACCCAATGAGTTGATTGACCGCGCGGGCCAGACACAGGGCCTGCGGATGCTCTTTTTAGGGAGGCTGACAGCCACGACCTGCTGCCGAGCTGCCCGGGCAAACTCGTGCATCCAGGGCTCTGTGCCGGGCCGTGACGTGCACTCTTTTCGTACGAAGCCACATTACTACACCCACGACCAGACTCGTATCTTGCCGTATAATTTTTAAGCAACACGAGGCTGAACGGGGCAGTCGACGCGAGAAAGTCGTGCTCACAAGTAGTGCTAGCGTAGCAGAAATCGACGCAGCGAAATGACAACCAGACACGCACGGAGTTGAGTATGCACGCGATATACCTCCCTCGCCACAGCTCCCTCAGTTGCGAACAGTCAATCACGCTCCGCAATGGCATGTAGTACATACGGTATTAGCTCTGTACCACGCTCCTCTTGGACAGTCAGGGCCCCCATCCTGCAGTGTCCAAATTGGCAACCCCCGCCCACGTTTCAGCAGACCCCGTCTCGGGCGTGTGCACCAGCCATCCCAATCCTCTGCATCCCGCAAGCCTCGTCTACAACGTCACATGCAGGACTCTGTTGCAGAGCTGCATGCCCTGGCGGCGGGCGGGCCCCATTTCCCACACGTTTCCGCATTGTCGTCATTGCACCGCTAGATCCTTGGGCCACCACATACGGTACACTTGACGGCCATCAGACACGTTGGCGTGACCGTAACCCGCCGGCGGAGTAGGCCTTAGTAAGCACTTCAACCAGAAATCTCCGCTACTCAAAGGCCGAGGCCCGGCTGCGTCGATGGACGACAGCCTGGTGGCCGTTATCACGTGTAGATCGCTCACTTCGAGCCCTCCCAAAAAATGTCGTTCTTGGCAGCATCGTATCTCCGCGCACTCCAGCTATAACAAGGATATCAGCACTAAATTTTCACGTCTCCAGTCGCCATGCAATCCTCTTCGTGATTTACGGTGGGGTAGCCAGCGCAACTTTTCCCACACGGCAATTCCAAAGCCCACGTACCAAGCAAGGGACACTCGTAATTGTTTGTGGGCACACAGGCGCAATTGCCACATCAGCCCACACATGCTGCGTGATCAGCCCACACACCCTCACGGCGACCGCGACGAGCAAGGACCCTCCGTACCAACACGCACTGGGCAGTTAAGGAATAAAACGCTGCTGCAGACCGTTTTACCATGCACCATGTTCCCACGCTAGCACGCACTTCGGCGTCGTGTCAATCCATGCAGCGGACAGGCGACAGGGACAGCACCTGCACCTCTGCACCATCCGCATCCACCCCCGCAGCGGCGTCCGCTGCGGCGGCCTCCCCACGTGACAGCGCCAGCCCCTGGCGACTGCTGGATCCGCTGGCTGGCAAGCCGCCGCAGTCGCCCCACATGGTATTGCTGCCCGCCGCCGGCCGGTGTTCGCCCAGCTGATGCTGCCCTGGCGTGGCGCAAGCCGACACGGTTGACACCGTCCGTGCCGGATGTGAGCTGCTGCTGCTGCTGCTCTCGTGGGCTGCTGCTGCCTGCGCGCTGGCACTTGGCTGCAGCAGCAGCTACAGCGGCTGTTGCGGCTGCAGCGGCTGCTGCAGCGCCACGGACCATGTGGCCTTGCCAGCAACGCCCCGCTGCGCTTCGCCGAAAAGAGCATCAGTGGCAGCGGCCCCTGACGTGTAGTCCTCTCCGGCGCCGCCGCCACCGGTGTTGATGATGAAAGACGGGACCGTGACTTCCTCGCCGGCCTCGCCGGCTTCGCCTGCAGCTGCCAGACCTGCACCAGCAGCAATGGCGTCGGCGGCTGCAGCAGCTGCGTTGGCTGCGCTGTCCTGGAGCTGCTGGGACTCCTCTTGTTGCTGCTGGTACTGCTGTTGCTGCTGCTGCTGGTACTGCAGCGCCGCGAGGCCGGACGGGTCGTACAAGAATGTGTACATGAAGCCCTGTGGGATTATTGGGTCGGGTGGTTGGATCAGGCGGCTCCGGCCCGTGCACCGTCAGCAGCACATGCAAATGCCCGCAAAAGGATGGAGGGATGGAGGGCGTCGCCCACCAGTGCCGGCCTGCCGTATTCTCCGTGCAAGTCTCAGCCAGCAAGCAGACCCAATCAACGCACTCACTCAACCCAGCCCAGTGTGTACGGTTAGGTCACGCACCTTGCCCTTGACGCTCATGCCGCCCGTGGGCACGAAGCCCTGAACAGCATCTCCCAGCAGTGCCCGGGTGGAAGCGCTGATGTGGATGGCGCCCGGACTGCCCGTGCTCTCCATGCGGCTGGCGGTATTGACGGTGTCGCCGAACAGGCAGAAGCGCGGCATCTTGCGCCCCACTGCAAGGCGGGCAAGACACGGGCCGCTCACGTTTGTCCCCAAATCATCAGCAGTGCTCCTGGCCAAGCGCCAGTACGCGGCCGTGCACGGGACAGCAGTAGCCGCACCGAACGTACGCCTGCTGCAGCCCTAGCCACGTGACCCCCGCGCAGCCATCCTACACCCCCCCACCCTTCGCCGCCCTGCGCCGCCCGCTCACCGATGCCGCTCATGCAGGGGCCGCTGTGGATGCCCACGCGCAGCGACACCGGCTGGCCGCTGCCTGGCATGCAGATGCTGCGCGCCGCCGCCAGCATGTCCACCGCGAAGGCAAACACCTTGTGGGCGTGCAGCGGGTCCACCGCCTCCGTCACGGAGCGGAAGCCCTCAGCGTCCTCCTCCACCAGTCCTCCGCAGACCATGTAGCAGTCGCCGATGGTCTCCACCTTGTAGCAGTCGTGCCGCTCCACCAGCTGGTCAAACACCGTGAACAGGTCTGCACGTGCGAGGCAGGGGCGTATGGGACAGGCGTCGCACGTACGCGGCGGCGTGTAGCGTGCGTCGCTCGCTCTTGCAGCGCAGCGCAACAGCAAGCGCATGCTGGTGATAGCTGTTGATCATAATCATCAGCAGCTACGGGTAGCGCCTGCCGGCGCCCGCCCTGCGGCAGGTCCTGCGCTAGCTACCCACCGTTCAGGAAGGCCATGACCTGGTTGGGCGGCACTTGGCCGCACATGGTCGTGAACGAGGCGATGTCTGTGGCGGGTGCGCGAGGAGCAGGGCCCGGTTGTAAGCCGGTGGCATGGGGTTCAAGCTAGCGCAGGTCAGAAAGGCGGAAGCGTGGCGCAACCGGCAAGTCGGGCATGCACAGGGCAGGACTCCAGCCGCCATGGATCCATGCGCGCCGCGCTTCATTACCGTATTATTCGCTAGATTACAGAACACAGGCACGCTGACCCAGCCCACCTGCAAACAGCACCGTGACCTCCTCGTGCGCTCGGGCCATGTACTGCTGCACCTCGCTCATCATCATGGTGCTGCTCACCAGCCCCGCCGCAGCTGCCGTCGGGCCCGTCGTCAGCAGCGAGCTGAAGGTGGGCGTGTTGGGCGTGGTGGTCATGAATCCCGCGCCGTTGGTGGTGACAGCGGCCGACGTGCCGCCGCCACCCGCCGACATATGCACCGGCATCGGGCTGCCGTACTGCGCGTGCTGCACCGCTGACACGTTGCTGACCTGGCGCTGCAGCGGCATGTTAAGTGGAGGCGGCAGAGGCAGCAGCGGCAGCGTCGCAGCACTGGCAGCCGCCGCTGTGGCTGCCTCGTTCGGCTTGGCAGCAGCCGGCAGGTTCAGAGCCGACGCGTTCTCATACGTAGTGCCAGCGGAGGTGCAGTTGACACCGCTGTAGCTCAGGGCCCCTTCTGCCGCCATGGCGGTGGCCGTGGCGCTGCTGTCCTGCCGTCCCGGCGGCAGGTGCGTGCGCTGGCTGCCCGTGTATGAGGCGGCTCCGTAACTGGACCTGTCGTAGCAGCCCGGCAGCGCAGCGCCGGCGGCATGACTGAAGCTGTCTCCGAAAGCGCCGACGGCAACGAGGTTGGTGCTGACGCTGCTGTGGTGGAACGAGGCTAGGCTGCACGAGGCGCCCAGGTGCGTGCTGTGGGGGCTGCGGCGGTCGGTGAGCGTGGCGCTGGCCCGGCCGTCGTCCGTGCCGCCAGCAATGCTGCCGCCGGCACGACTGTCTTCTGCGGCGGCGGCCACGGGAGACAGGGCCGACGGCATCACGCCGCTGCCACTGCCGCTGGCGCCGTAAGCAGCAGTACGACGGAGGGCTGTGCTGCCGGCCGCCATGCGAGATGCCACATACGCACTGCTGTCGCCTCCGTCAAGACCAGCAGCAGCAGCGGGGCTCTCCAACGAGCGCCGCTGCGCCTGAGCGGCGGACGCCGATGCAGCCGCGCTTGCATTGTTGGCGGCCGCGATGGCAGCGTGCATTGCCGCCACCACAGCACGGGTCCCGCTGGCGCCGCTGCTGTTGCCGCCCATGCGCGGCGAGCCGACGGCACCAGACCCCGTCATGGGCAGCAGCAGCGGCGCCGAGCTGCGATGGAGCGAGCTGCCGACGGCGCCGGCCGGTAGCAGCGGCGGCGGTGGGGCCAGGCGAGAAAACGCTGCTTCCATCGCCGCAACCCCGCTGGTCGTGTCATGGTCCGAGCCCCAGCTAGGGACCACGAATCCACCACCACCAGCCCCGCCACCAGCAGCGCCGCCGCCGCCGCCTAGGCCGGGGTGCCCGCTCGCACCCCCCATGGCTGCCGCAGCGCTGGACGCTGGCGCGGCTGCGGCGGCTGCGCTGGGCGGCATAAAAACGCTGCTCGCAAGCGAGGAGGTGCGCATGAGCGCGCTGCCGCCAAAGGCACTGCCGTAACCTCCCATCAGCAGCGGCGTCGCGGACTCGCTGCCGCCCAGGACGCTGCCGCCGGCGCCGGCGGTGCCGGGGCCGCCCGGCGGCAGCCCTATGACCGAGGCGCGGCGCTTGTCGCTGGTCATCACCTCCAGCACGTGGCGCGGGAAGCACTCCTCCAGGATGCGGTGCTGCGGGGCCGGGTGCGTGTGTGCGTGTATGGGCCATGCGGCGGTCAGCGAGGGCCGAGGCGAGGCGCATTGGTGACGGTATGTATGAGCGCCAAGCACAGGGGCAACGCCTTGCGGCGCATGAACGAAGTCTCCTGACGTCATGTGCATTTGCTTAGCATCCAGCAAGCATTCATTCTAGAAACCGCTGAATCGGGCACACCAACAATCACGCACCGCACGTGCCAAGCACTAGCTATCCAGCACCGCGCGCAGCGCTCACCTCGGCGTCCAGCACCTGCCGCACCTCCAGCTCCGCCGCCACGTACTGCGTCACGTCGTGGTTCATCAGCACCAGCTGCCAGTCACCCATCACCGGATCCTGCACCAGGCTGGCCTGGATCTCGTGCCAGGCGCACACGCCGTAGTACGGCAGGCCGGCCGCACTGCCGCGCATCGCCGCCGCCGTGGCGGCTGCGATGTTGGCGGCAGCAGGACCAAACGCCGGGCCGTCGCCGTTGGCATTGCCGCTGCCCTGGCCCGCTGAGAAGCCGCTGCCGCGCCCCGACAGGCTCGGCTCGCCGGCGGCCTGCAGCGGTCGGCGCATCGGCGACTGCAGCAGCGGGAACCTGCCAGCGGCCGCCGCGGCGCTGGGAGACAGCGGCACGGCAAGGCTCCCACCACCGCCCGCGCTGCGGTGGCTGTTGCCGGGGCTAGCGAGCGCCAGCTGCGCCGCCATCAACGCCTGCTGCAGCGGCGGCGGGCCAGGCTCCCGCGGCGCAGACGCCTCACGTGCCAGGCTGCCGCCGCCGCCGCCGCCGCTCTGGTTGTAGCTGGCCGGTGAGGCGCCGCTGATGCCACCGAGGGCGCTGTACCCCGAGCCCATCGGCACGGCGCCGCTGCCGCGGGGGCTGCAAGGCACGAGGTCGCCACTGCACACGGAGCCGCTGCCGCCGGGCGCGGCCAGCGTCGTGGGGAGCCCGCCGCTGGTGTTGGTGCCGGCGGCCGGCGCCGCCGTGGAGGCCGCCAGCAGCCCGCCGCCGCCAGCCCCGGCGGAGGTGCCGGCAGGCACGACGGGCCCCAGCAGGCCCTGCGACGCCGCCGAGGCCGCGATGCGCATCGCGCGGTAGCTGCCGCCGAGCGTGTGCTCCGTCTGCGCCAGGCTGTTCGACCGGTGGATCTGGGTGCGGCGGTTGGTTCCAGGCAGGATGTGCGGCTGCGGCACGTGGCTGCCGTACGTGCCCGGCAGCAGCAGGTGCGACGCCAGGCTGCCGCCGCCGCCAGCGCCGGCTGCGCCCGCGCTGCCCACCGCCGCCGCCATCCAGTGGCCGCCGCCGTGCGGCGAGCTGCTGTACACGCTGGCCGTACCGCCGGGCGTGCCAGAGAAGGTCTGGTGCGCGTTCCAGCTGGTCCGGCGGCCGCAGGCGATGCCCGGGCTGGTGGCGGCCAGGGCGCCGGACCGGCCCGCCGCCGCGGCGTCGGCGTTCATTAGTACGGGGCCGTCGCGGCCGCCGCGGGCGGCGTCGGCGCCGCACGCCTCGGCCTCCAGCACGGACGGCAGCGACGGCGGGTGCGGCATGGCGGACCGGAAGCTGGGAGCCGATGTGTTGCGCGGCAGGCGCGCGCCGCTGGTGCCGCCGCTGACTCCAGCCGCGCCGCCGGCGGCCGCCGAAGGCGCCATCACCGGGCTTGCCGCCGCCAGGGTCTCACGGGCCGCCGGGCCGGAGCCGACCGCCAAAGCGATGCGGCCATGGCCGCTGCCGTCACGCCGCGGCGACCCAGCGCCGCCGCCGCCGGCGCCACCGCCGGGCACCGCAAGGTTGATGGGCAGGCTTGAGACCCAGCCGAAGCCGGGCGCCAGCGCCGGCGCTGCTGCTGCTGCGGCCGTGGCGCCGCCGGCGCTGGCGGAACCACGGTTCGCAAGCGCCCGCCCGCCCACGCCGCCACCAGATTGGTGCAGCTGTCCGCCAGCCGCCGCAGCCGCCGTCGCTGCTGCCGCGGCCTGCAGCGCAGCTTGCGCTGCTGCCGAAGGCGACGGCAGGCGTTGGCCGTTGTTGCTGCCGCTGCGTTTCAGCTGCTGCAGCAGCGTGCCCACGACATCGGTGTCCAGCCCGCCGGCGGCGGCCGCAGCCGCTGCTGCCAAGCTACTGGAGTAGTTGAGGCTGCCACCGCTGGCAAGCAGGAACCCCGCACCGGGCCCGACACTGCCTACAACGCCGCTCCACTGGCGCTCGAGAAGCGAACCCATGCCGCTGGCGGCGCCGCCAGTGGCGGCTGCGCCGGCAGTGGCGCCCGCCATGCCCGCGCCGGTGGCGCACGGGGTTGTGGCGTCGTAGGGCTGGGTGAGGTCGATGTGCGGCGGCATGCACACGAGGCCGCTCCACGTCTGCATGCAGGACATGCACGGCCCCAAGAGGGTAGGGTCGGTAGACGCGTCTCGCGGCCAAGCGTTAGTCTACCATAGCTGCTCCCGGCCGTAACCGCATAACCAAGCGTGTCGCGCTGTCCCAAAACCCAAACATGAAGCGCACGCGCGCAAGGGCTTTGCTCCTTCTGGTCTTCTCCAACACGTGTGCACTGCAGCCATGTCTGTACACACACGCCCGCCCGCCCCGCACCGCTCCCGGCCGCCCACCTGGCCGCCATGCACCGCCTCCCACATGCTCTCCAGCGCCGGGCCGTCGTACACGAACAGCCGCTGCAGCGTGTGCTCGGGGTCGCCCACATCCAGGCCCGCGCACACGGCCGCGCCCACCGCGTTGCCCATGTGCGAGACCGACCTGTGAATTGGGATCACGTCGGGCCATCAGCCATGCAGGCCACATGCTTGTTGGAAGGCACGCCACGTAGTGTTGTATGTTGTTCACACTGTGCACCGTTCATGCAGGGTGGTGGATGGTGGGCCGTTCCTATCCATGGGCCCGTTAAGGTTCCTGTTGCTCCCGCGCTCACCTGCCATTCTGGTACAGCACGCGGCCGTCCAGCCCAAGCACCATCACCGCCACCGGTACGTGCGCAAGCAGCGTCTGCTCTAGTCGCACACGCGAGCACATCGCCTCCAGGGCCGCGGCAGTAGCAGCGGATGGCGTGTCCGCCGCGGCCGCCGCTGCGGCGGCAGCGGCCGTGTTGGCGGCGGCAGCCGCAGTGGCCGCGGCGGACGCCGCAGCCATTGCCTTGGCGAGCGGGCTGCTGCTGCCGGCATCCGTGGGAGGCGACCAGGCAGTCCCAGCGGCGGCCGTAGCGGCAGCGGCGACGTGCGTGGCAAGGCCGTTTGCTGCTGCAGCAGGCGAATCGCCAGCGGCAGAGGCGACGCTAGGGGTCGCGTAGGGATTCGTGCTGATCAGGCGTGCAGGCGGCGAGGCCGCGGCCTCGAAGCCGCCTTGCGACATGCACACGAGGCCGGCGCCCGTCCCGCGCTGAGAGGGGTTTCGGTTGGCGTGGGCTGCCAGGCTGGTGCTGGCGCGCCCGCCGCTGCTACCAGATGCACCGTGGGGTGAGCTTCCGAATGGCATGCTGCCGCCGGCGCTGGCCGCGGCCGCCGCAGCCGCCGCAATCGCTGCAGACGCCGACGGCGGCGGCGACCGGGCAATCTCCTTGTTGCCGCTGTTGCTTGGTCGCATCGCCTTGATCCAGCTGGGCTTGCTCAGCGAACCGAACAATGTGCCCAAGCTGGGTGACTTGGCCATCTTGCCACCGGCGGCGCTGCTGGTGCTGCCAGCTGCCATCTTGTTAGCTGCAATGGCCCTGACGGGTGTCGTCGGGCTTGCGGTGGAGGCAGGGTGCGCAAAGGACGCCGCCGCCGCCGCTGCCGCGGCAGCCGTGAGCGAGGCGGTCGAGAGTGGGCCGGTGACGGGCGTGCCCGACGGAGTGACACACAGCTGGGCGAGCAGGCCGCTGGCGCCGCCGCCAGCCGCCGCCGTGATGGCCGCGCTGGCATTGGCGGCAGCCGTCGCGGCGGTGTTGGCGGCGCTGGCTGCCGTGGCCGCTGCCGCGGCTGCCGCCGCGCCGACCGCGCCTGCAGCGCTGTAGGGGCGCGAGAAGGTGATGAAGAGCGACGGCAGGTTGTGCAGCGGCGGCAGAGACGCTCCTGCCGCCTGACCCTGCACGCGACCGCTGGGATCGCTAGCGCTGCCGGTGTCCAGATAGCACGCCGCCACACGCAGCATCAGGAAGTCATCAAGTGGATTGTGAGGCCGGCTGGCGGCCGCCTCGATGCCGCCCGCCATGTTCCGCTGCAGGCAGGAGGTGGACGCCGACGACGGCAGCGCCGGCGCCACGTGCCCGCTGCTCCCGTACAGCGAGGCGGCCCAGCCACCTCCAACGCCGGCGCCGTAGCTAAGCGACGCGGGTCCCACGCTCACGCTCGTGTAGCTGGCGCTGTAGCCGCCGCCACCACCACCTCCGCCGCCACCTCCTCCGCCGCCGCCGCCAGTCGCCCCGCCCGACACGCGCGGGCATGCCAGCAGCGTCTCATGCACCACGCTCCTGCCCACGAGCGCGCTCCGGATAATGTCCTCCAGGATGAGCTGCAGGCTGGGGTTGTTGGACAGGAGGGTGTACAGGACCGCCCGGATCGCGTCGGGGTCGCCGCTGCCCAACACGTCACGAACCGCGGGCGACACGAACATTGGCTCCAGCCCAGAGTCATCGTCCTCGTCCTCCCCTGCCCGGTGCCGGCGACCCTCGCCGCCCACCAAAGCGGCCACCGAGGTAGCCATGCCGAAGACGGCCGACACCGCGCCCGTGCTCGGCTCAGGCGCCGGGCCGTCGCCGCCGCTGCTGCTCAGGCCGCCGGCGAGCGGGCTGGTGTCCGTGCCGGCGGCAAGCATGGCTGTGGACGTGGCGTTGCCCAGACCAGTCGCTGCAGATGCGATCGAGACCGTGCTCAGGGTCGCGCCGAGCGCCCGCCGACCATCCACCGACCCGAAGGCGGCCGCCGCGGCAGCGGCTGCTGCAGCTGCGGTGGTGGCGCTGCCTCCCACGCTGCCGCACAGCCCTTGACCCAGCCCCAGCCCTGGGAGGTCGGGGTTGACGTTGCGGCCGCCTGGGACAGGCAGCGGCTGCGGCTGCGGAAGCGGCGCACCGCCCGGCGGCGATGGCGTTGCCAGGGATGGGCGGTCGTGGGCAGGGCTGGAGACACGCGCCGCCTCGGCGATGGACCCAATGGGAGGCACGGTCGCCGTGAAAGGCGAGTGCATGAATGCTGCGGGTCCTGCTGACCCCACAGATGTGCTAGCAACGCCAGTGGTGGGCGCCGCAGCTGCGGCCCCGAGAATGTCCATTCCGCTGCCCGCGCGATTCCGCAGGCTGGCCGCCATTGCGGCGGCGGCGATGAAGCCGGTCCCGCTGCCATTGCGGCTGCGACCGCCGGCAGCAGAAGTGGCGAGAGGGCCCGCCGCCGCTGCCGCTGCAATTGGCAGGTGCTGGGGCGCGCTGCCGATGATTGCGACAGCCGCAGCCGGTGGCGCCAGTGTCTGGGGGTTGTGGCTGGCACGCGCGCTGGAGGCGGCTGTAGAGCCAAGCGAGTGGGCGGACGCCGCGGCGGACCCGGCAGCCACGCCGCCCACCATCGCACGACGGCTCGCCGCTCCCCGGCTGCCAGTATCCACTGCCTCGTCTTCTTCGTCCATATCAAGCTCCAAACCGTCGTCGCCAGTGTCTGCCACGTTCCCCGAGGACGGCGCCAGCGCTGCCTCAACCATCTGCCAAGGGTGCCGCCGCGCGCCGCTGCTGCCGGTGTAGCCGGCGGCACCACCGCCCGCGCCCACGCCCGTCAGCCAGGCCTGAGCACTGCCGGCGCCCGGCACGATGAAGGTTTGGCCACCGGCGGCGGAGCCGGCAGCGATCGTGCGGGGAGATTGTGCGTGCGTTGGCGTGCCGGTGCCCGCAGCGGCGGAGGCAATCACGCTCTGCACTGTCAGGCGCGCGAGCGTGCTGCCCACAGATGTACCGCCTGCAGCGGTCGCCAAAGGGGCTTCGCCAGAAGCCTCTGTCGCAGCTGCTCCGAGCCGCTCAAAGGCCGCCGTGGGCACCGTCGCCGCCGCCAGCCGGGACGGTCCGCAGCCACCCACAGCGGGGGACGCAGTGGCGCTGCCGTCCGCGGCGGGGTCAGAGCCAACCTGCTGCCCCAGCGTCCAGAGCTTGCCGTTGCCCGATGCCGTGAAGCCCCGTGAAAGCACCAGGGGGTTGAGGGCGAGCGGCGATTCAACGCCACCCGCAGCACCGCCGCCGTGAGCGCGAGTGATGGTCGGAACCGAGGTGGATGCAGTGGTCGCTGCCGCCGCCGCCGCCGCAGCGGTGGGGCCAGTGGCGCCGCCTGCAAGCGGGCACGGCACCGCCGCCGCCGCAGCAGCTTGCGGCAGGGGCATTAGGTCCGCTGCGGTGAGCGCCGCGCCACCAGCTGCGTGCGTGGCAGGCACGAGACCGCCCAGGTAGTGTGCGGATGCCGTTGACGAGGGTCGCAGCGGCGAGATGTTAGGATGGGGCACGCCGGCGCTGGGGGGGCCGGGTGCCAGGGCTGACGCCGCCTGCAACGCAGCCCGTGCGCTCAACGTCAGACCCGGGCCCTCGGCGCTCTTCCGCCGCGCCCTGCACAACGCGCGGGTGAAGGACGGCTGGCGGCCGGTGACGCCGACCGCAGCGGCGGCGACGGCCGCCGCCGCGCTGGCAGCGGAGCCAACGCCAGCGGCGCCGCCGGCGGGAACACGCTGTATGCCCCTGGGCCCATGGCTGCTGCTGCTGTGGGAAGCGATGCGCATCTGCACCGCCGCGGGCAGCTCCGTGCTGCAGTGCTTGACGGTGGCGGGCGGCGGGTGCGGGTCCTCACCGACCTGCACGGCCCGGAGGTTAAGGGAAGCAGGTGTGGGAGAATCTTGCGCACACACGCCATACCGACACAGGGGGCACAGGGCATGGGCACACGGCGCGACACCCGTCCACACATTGACTACCGGCCATGCGGTAACTGTCGCCTAAGCGGGTGCACGCACCTGCAGGACCACCGCGGCAAGCTGTGGGCTGGGCAAGAGCCCGTTTTGGAGCCCCTCCAGCGTCACCACCGGCACGGCGCCTGGGGGGTGGTGGGCAGGGATGGCGCCCAGTAAACATGTTGACGGCGGCACCTAAGCGCCCCTACGGTAATACACAACGATAGATCCGCCAGGTTCTAGTGCTTCCTCGAATCATTGCTGCCCGCGCAAGCATGCATGCACGTGTGTTCTTCTACGTACCGAAGGCACGGCTGCCCGCAGCGTTTGCCGAGTGCAGCTGGCAAGCCCTCAGCAGGTCTGAGACCCCGGGCTCCTCAGCACCGGCCCAGGCCGCGCCTGTCACAGATCTGTGTCCGCCCGCATAGCCAGCAACGCCGGCGAAGCCCACCGGGGCTCCAGCCGCGCCGCTGGTGAAGTCGGCTGCTGCTGCTGCTGCTGCTGCGCCCCGCGGCGGCTGCAGCGGGTCGGCCCGCGGGTCCCACGCGGTGGTGGCACGGTCCTCATCCAGGTCAGAGAGCTGGCGGCTGGTGCTGGTGCGCTTGCTCTTGCTGCCGCCGCCTGTGGCGCGGGGCGCGGGTATCGGCGGGCAGGTGAGGGTTTGTATACACGCCAGGAGCACAGGAAACTGAATCAGCGCACGTGGGGCTTCGGCCCTGAGCACGGGGTATTGCGGTACGCATAGAGGCCTGCCAGTGTGGTGTTGTGAGGCTGTATCGCGGCTGTACTGGACGCATGCGAATTGGACCGCAACGATCCAGCAAGGTGGCGGTACGACAAGCGGGTACCGTACATGCGTCCATGCTTGCGCGCTAGGCGCGCTGGCGTGCCCCCCCCCCCCTCGATGGCCGTCTACCCGCCTTTCCTTACCAGCTTTGAGGCTCTTAAGTTGGCGTAGACCCGAGAGAAACTTCTTTTTAAAAGACGAGGACAAGCTCCTGGCCGTATCTCCCTTAAGTGGGCCGGCTGCGGCACCGGGCTCCAAAGCGGGAAACTCAACGGCAGCTGCTGGCTTCCGCGTGTCAAACATCGTTAGCCGCAGACCGAACCTGGGCACCTGCGAGATGGGCGGTCCGTGAAGCCGCCGAGTCGTTTAGCTGCCGAACATCGGGACAGACGACGAGCATGTGTGCTCTGCGCCAAAAATCGATGGCGCAAAGTAGGAGCGATATAACCATATATGGTATATCGAGAGAGGATCGAGAGGAGGGTCGACCTAGAAGAGCTTAAGCTAGGACGAATCAAGACAATTATCGATCAATTGGTGGCTAGGCCTGCCCGAACGAGTTAGGGCTATTCTGAGAGAAACCCCGCCCAGTTTTACAGCACGTGCCGGTTTGCGAGCTCGCGTCGATTATACCAAATGTCACTGTTATTTTCAGTCTCTCACCCGCAAGCAAATTTGCCGACCTCACCTGCCCGCGCGGGCCGCAGCAACGCGCGCCGCCCTGGTCAAGCCGCAACCGATGGCCCTGTTATGTCAGTGAAAACATTACAGCTAGTGACTATTATCATATGAATCAGTCAAGAAACAGAGCAAGAACCGTGCCCAAGAGTAGTCGATAGCGGTCGCTTCAGTCAAACATTAGTGCTTTGCTTGCTCATTCCTGCTGCTTATTATATTATTATACCATTTGGTACAATTGAATTGGTCTATGAGCGCGGCGCCGGCCCGCATGTCCTGGCCTCCCCGCGCACATGAGAGGCACTCACAGAACAGCGCGTTAAAACGGTATCGTCCGGCTGTTAATTATTTAGGGATGAAATCATGTTGTAAACCGCGTTCGCCTGCGGGTCATGTGGTTCCTCGCGCACAAAGAGCCTAAGACGCGCACGATCGCCATTTTGGGCCAGTTTTTGGCGTATTACTATGTATTGCATGCTGCATATTTACACAAAAAAAGCAGCGACAATACGCGCAACGCGCCGGAACAACGGAAATCTGTTTCTGTCTGGGCGCCCTCCTCAGCAGCAGCTTGAGTTGAACCAGTAACGGATGTAAATTGACCTTATAAAGCATCAAATGTTCGCAAGCGGGCCATGACAAAGGCAAATCACTGCGCTGATATTTATCGGGCAATTTGTTGGATGCATGAAATGAGTCGCGCAACCATTTTGAGTGTGGCCACGGCGGGCTGTTACCATCGCTAAAAAAGGGGATGCTAAAGAGCATGTACGCGCCGCGCGGTGGTCCTGCACCCGAGCCTTGGCCGGAACCCGCGTGGGTCCGCATGGAACCCGCATGGAACCCGCGTGGGTCCGCATCTCGCATCCATATGCGCGCCACAGCTTGAGCGGTTGGGCGCGAAGCACTTAGAGTATGTTCGTGAGGCCGGTGTCATTGGCGTGCCTGACGCGGACCAGCTGTTGGCCGCGGGTGCGTTCCGTGCCACACTTGCGCGCTTGTGGGCCTTGAAGTGGGAGAATCGGCATAAAGAGGCTTTGTGGCGTTTGTCCGCCAATGCGTGTTGGGCGTTCCCTAAACGTGCCAGTGAGCGGGCTGCGGGCGTAGTGCATGTTTGTCAGGCTTGTGGCGAGGGGATGGCGCACGGGGATCGCCGGCACTACTTCTGGGATTGCGTGGTGGCACCGGCGCTGCGTGAAGCTATCGGTATGGCTATGGGCGCGTTGCCCTGTGACTCTTTGGATGCCCTTGCCCGGTCGGAGTTGTGGCTGGTCCAGCCGCCGGTTGGGCTGTGTCAGCCGGTGTGGGATGTTGTGTGTCTTGCTGCGTTGTCGGCCATGGACTTGGGGCGGCAACGGGTGGTTATGGCTGGCCACGGTTTGCCTGTGTCCGCAACCCTCCCGTCAGCGCGTGTGTTAGCTATTGGTGTTGCTGTCATTACGGATTTCTGGGGGCGCCTGCAGGCCTTCTCTAGTTTGGGTGTCAGGCCTGGTGGGTGGGATGCGGTCCCCTCTGGCCACCCCTTCCTGGCGCGCGGGTCGGGTGGTGGCGTGGCGTTGGTTCCGCCGTGGGATGATGCGTCTCCGCCGCCGTCTCCATGAGGTTGGTGTTGTGCGTCTGTGGGAGTGTTTGGGCGTGCCCACCTGTTTCGCCGCCCTAGCTTGCGTCTGCTGGCGCTAGATTCCGCGTTTTCGTGTGGTCTGTCTGCTTGGCTGTTGCTCAGATTTGCGGTGCCTTATGAGCCGCGGGCTTTGTGATGCTGCTGTTTGGTGTGGCTTTGGCGGGCTGCGGCTTAGCTTCGACGCACCTACGCAGCTGTGAGTTGGGTTGGCAGCCAAGCGGGGGTTGCGGTTTGCTGCGTTCTTCGGAATGGTGGCTTCCCTCGTAGCCGTGATGGTGTTTGCACTGTCCCCTTCTTGTAACCTCGCAATCATATGCGCACGCGAGCGGTTATCAGCACGGAATGTGTGGAGCGTCGTACCGTACAGTAAACCTACTGGTAAGATGCATGGCAGCAGCTGGGGTCTATAGCAGGCTGGTGCCCTTCGCCACAGTACCGGTAGCTTGTGAACCGTGTTGTGAACCGCATCTTGCGTCAGCATCAGGAGGGCCACAGACCACGCCACGCCTCCGCTAGCACACACACACACCGAGGGGAGCCCCTGGTCAGCAGGTCCCTCATCATAAGCTCATACAAGCCTACCCGTTTCGTTCCCATCGTGACACAACTGTACGGACCAGCCTGTGGCAGGTAAACCCTGTACACCTCCAGTTAATCCAGGCCAAAGAAAAGACAATAACATATTACCTCAAATGGACGGTAACCGCCGCGGGCAATTACCCCGCAAGCGGTCTCTGGCTAGTCATCGAGTCCCTGCTACACTGTCGCGCCAGAACGCCGGCAGTGCGTCCAGCCGGCACGGGCGTGACTTGCTAGGGCTCGTGTGTGTGCGTGGACGCTGACTTGGGCAGCTGAGTCTGCCGAGTATTGCCATTTAGAGAAGTAGCAACTCTAGCCGCAATCTTGCCATAGAGAAGGCGCGAGAGAGAGACCTGTCGTACATGGGCGTGCACTAAGCGGACGCCTGAGAGCGGCACTGTCCGCTGATACTCCTGATTGGCACTACAGACATTGTTGATGTATCTGTGACTCTGAGCGAGCAGACTGATCACCTGTGGACTTCGAGGACGCCCGGCGTGTTCAGCGGCAGGCAAGACTAGCGTTGGCCAGCTAGCGTTACAGAATCGTGCACGCAGCGGGAGGGCTGGCGGCCAGCTTCCCAATTCAGCGAGCTGCGACGGCAGCCATTTGTTTGTCCCACAGGCCCGACCTCTGCACTAGTCTCTCAGCGAGCTGTGGGCTCCAGCCATATAGGGTGCAAGCAGCCGGCGCTGGCCGCTGCCTTGGAGGCCGGCCCAACTCGCAAACTAGTATCAGCGGACAGGTGGCGGAGTCAGACAAAACCGGCAGATGGGCGCGACAACACACCCCCAGAGCATTCCGGCTCCGCAAGGGCGACCCTAGACCACGCCTGACGCCTCTGCTGCGAATGCGAGGGGCGGGAGGAGCCCCCATTCGACCGCCTTTCCACAGTTCCCAGCTGCCCACTCTGAGCTAGCGGCACGGTGAAGACAGCAAACAGTCTGCCCACCCTCGCCCACAACGGGCTCCTGGTGTTGCATACTAAGCGCACAACAGCCTGTGACAGTCCTACGGTGATAAGAAAACGCGCGTTCACAGCACTCTTGCGGTGCGAACATGTATCACACCAAAATGCACTAGCTAGCAAGGGCCATGGTCACCCGGCCTTACTTCTGGCACTACACTAATGCGCGACACATCGCTTCTGCTGCAATTCAGCTGCTCTTGCCTACAACAACTGCCACTCCACGTGCGTTATATATCGCTACCACTTGAGTGCATGGTAAATACGACCTGCCACAACGGCTGCTGGCGGCACCTCACCCGGCAGGCTCCCATCCCGCCGGCCATCTGCAGCCACCGGCGCCGACGGTCGCAATGCTGGGGCCCGCTCCACCCTTGCCAGCGCCGCCACGTCCGCAGCCGCCAGCCTCTCCCAGTGGTCCCGGCCGATGCAGGTGTTAAATCGGAACATGGACGTGCCGCGACTGTCGCGCCCCACGACACGGCTGTGCTGGTCGAAGGTGCGGATGGCACACCACCTGCGGATGCATGTCCGGAGCAACGTGTGCGTGACGTGTCCGTGGCGTGTCCGTGGCGTGTCCGGGCGCGGGTGCGGGCGGCTCATGATGGGCAAGGATGTAAACTGCGAACCCCCAGCACGGGCAACAGCCGAGCTCATTCATGTGTCACTGCCCGCGCCCAGCGGAGCCCTGAGCCAAGCAGCGCCGGCGCTTTCGCGCGTCCTTACGTGTCGATCGTGCTTGGCGCAGATTGCGGCGCCTGATATCTCGCAAAACTGTAGGTGGCCTCTCCGCGTCTCCTCCAGGAATACCTGCCGGGGAAGTGGCGATGCGCACGTGGGGGCGCCGGGCACGTGATGGGCTACTTCCCATGTAGCAAGTACTGTGCACGCAGCTAAGCGCGTTTGAGTATGGTTGGCAATGGTCGATTTGGGAATTGGAGAAAACTGCCCCACCCGTCGCCACCCGCCCCTCGCGTTACCGGTATTGGTGCTGTACATACGTACGTACTGAATTGTTGCTAGTGTGACACCCGTTTCGGTTGGATGCTCCTACATTTCACACACACGCACACACACGCACCTGCAGGTACCTCAGGCTGTAGCGGGCCATCATGATGAAACATTGCTTCACCTCGTCATCCTGCACACGCGGTCAGGAGGATTGGCATCAGCAGCGATGCGTGCATGGTACGGTAGTATGCACACATGCCGCGGTCACCATCACGCACACGGCACATCGCACCGCTCACCTTGAGCCAGGTGCGCAGCCGGAAGTTGGACCAGTCGGGTCCGATGGCGGTGCCGTCCGGCTTCCAATCCGTACTGCACACCAAGTCGGGGCGCTCGGGGAATGACCCGAACACGCTCGCGATGTCGCCGGTCCACCCCACGTCGTACTCGGCCACCCACACGTGTTTGACGGCGGGGCCCAGCTCGTACCTGAACCAGTCGTACCTGGCGTGTGCATGCGCATGTGCAGGACAGGGTCAGAGGAGGACAGGGTGCGAGGAGTGATGAGCACGTATGGCGCGCACGGGCGGCAGGGCTGCTGCCTGTGAGCAGCCCTACATACGGTGCGGTGCACACGCCGGTGCCCTTGACGCCTTGCTTTGCTTCCGACACTGGCGCTCCGATGCATTATTGCCCAACCCCAACCCCAGCTGCCCAGCTGCCCGCGCACGGCGCTCCCAGGGTACGACAAGCCGAGTTGCGACCTACCACACCAGCTCGGGGGCGTCGCAGTGGTTCCAGGTGAAGTTGCCGGGCAGTGGGAACTCGCCCCACTCAAATCCGAAGCTTGAAGAGATGTCTGCGCACCATCCACACGTGAGCGAAACAAGTCATGCACCGGCACAGCATGCACAGTCGTCAAAAGTGAGCCACCGTGGACGGGTGGCCGCATGCAACCAGCACGCACACTCTCCACCGAGGACCATGGGGCGTTGCAACTGAGCGGCAGCACCACTAACCCGCCACGCGCGCGCACGCACCTTGCGGCCCAATGACAATGACGCCGTCGTCTCCGAGCGCCTGCTGCAGCGCGCGGATGTCGGCCTCCACCTCCCGGGCCCTGCTCGAGTTGGACTCCAACTCTGAGCCCAGCTGCTCCAAGGTCACGATGTACAGCACGCGGTGGTAGCCGCCGCAGCGCTGCTGCACCTGCTGCTGTGCCAGCACCGCGCTGTCCAGGAAACGCTTCGTCACCTGGGTGGGTGTGGGGTGTGGGGGTGTGGGGGTAGGTGGGGGCGCAGGGCACGGGTGGAAGTGACCGGGCGCAGGCGAGGGGGCGTGCAGCGAAACGCCGAAACTGGATGGATGCGAAGGGCGTACCTTGTGTGTCTTCTGCAGGAAGGCCACGGGGGACGCAGGGCAGCCGGTCTGAGCCACGCTGCGCGACGTGACTGGCACGGCTGTGGGCTCAGCCGCGGGCCCGTGCTCAGGCCTGAGTTCCCGCATCATCGTAACGTGTGCGGTGAAAAGAAGCAACAGAAACGATATCGCAACGGCATGTTGGAGCAAGAGGATTCGGCGTGGCGAGCCACGACAAACGCCGCGAAGCAGCTCGCGGCCAAACATCTAAGCACTGAGCGACGAGTTGTATCGGTATCTGTGGCAAACTTACAAGTGAGAAAATTCCCAAGCTTGCACCAAGCTCACACCAACAAACAATGTGAAAATTCCAGGCGGTCCGATCGCTCCGGCAAGTCATGTCTTGACAACATCATGTCTTGACAACCATTAATGACAGAATTGCTTATAATCAGCATCATAAGTACGCAATCAATTACCGTATCCAAATTGATCAATTATGCATGAATACTTGCAGGAGGAAAGCTCTGCAAGTCGTTGGTACCAGAAACGGTCAAGAAGCCCCCAGAACCCGTGTTCCCGTCGCAAGAATCACTAGTCCCCGAACCCGAACTCCCTCACGGCACCACCTGAATCCGGACGCCTCGCATCGCCAGCCGCCGAAGCTCGTTGGCTGGCCTAGGCGCAGCACCGGCTGCGCAGCAGCTCAGCCCCTGCCCGCTCGCGGCACCGTTGCTGCAGCAAGCGCGCCCCTCCTCGGCCTGCTCGACCTGCACCCCGCCCTCCTGAAACTCCACCTCCGACTCCGCCATGGCTATCTCCACCATCTCCTTGCCCACCGCGACCAGCAGCAGCGCCTGCAGCGCCTCCGCCGTGCCGGGCGGCAGGCGCCGGAGGCCGTGGTTGCGGCACACGTCCAGCCGCCGCAGCGCCAACAGGCGGCTGAGCGAGGCGGGCAGCTCAGACAGCTGCGTGTGCGCACAAGAGACAGGCGTGGAACTGTAAGACATGAAGTCTTCATGGTTATGCGCTGCATGCGGCGAGCGAGGAAACGTCCACACGCACACACATTAGGCCATGGCCCGCGATTACTGCACCCACGCACGTACCGAGTTACAATGCAGGTCCAGCACCCGCAGCCGCGCCAGGCCCGCGCCCGGAGCTGCAGCCGCGGCTGCATCTGCAGAGGCCGCGGGGCCGCCGCCGCGCCTGTCGGCGCCGCCACCAGCCGCCGCCGCCGCTCCGCCCGCCTCCCACAGCGGCGGCGGCGGCGGCGGCGGCGCCGCCAGGCAGTCGGGCAGCGCCGCCAGCAGGTTGGCTGAGGCGTCCAGCGCCGTCAGCGCCGTCAGCGCCACCAGCACGGAGCCGGGCAGGCCCACCATGCAGTTGTGGGACACATCCTGCGGCGTGGCGTATACGCTACAAGCAGGTTAGACGAGGCGGTGTTATTGGTAGGGATAAGGCGGTGTTGGCAACGCCAGGGTTCACGCAGCAACCCCGACGCTCGCTTGCCCCCTCATCCCGCCCCTCACCAGGTGGCGCAGGCAGCGCAGCGCCGCCAGCCCGGCCGGCAGCGCCGCCAGCCGGTTGTGCGCCAGGTCCAGCCGCGTCAGTCGGGTGAGGCGGCTCCAGCTGTCCGGCAGCCGCTGCAGCATGTTGGACTGGGCCTGCGCGCGTATACAGGGGGGGGGCAGCGGGCATTACCGGTAAGCAGCCTAGCAGGCGTGTCGCATGCATGGCGCCGGCAGGCTGTGCCGTGTGGACGTGGACAGTACTTTGTGTGGAAAGGCAGAACACACGAACCTGCAGGCACGTGAGGCTGGTGAGGCCTCCCAGCGCCTCCAGGAACGCCGCCGCCTGCGCCTCCCGCATGCTGCACACCGTCAGCCGGATGTCCAGCCGCGTCAGCCGCAGCGGCAGCAGTGGCGGCAGTAGCGGCAGTAGCGCCTGCGCCTGCTGCAGCAGCTGCTGCGGCGGCGGCGGCGGCAGCTGCTGCGCGCCACTGCCGCGCCCGCCGGCGGTGCCCGCCGCCACACCGCCAGCGGTGCTGTTGCCCGCCGCCGCACCGGCGCTGCCGGCGCCTGCTGCCGCAAGGTCACCAGCGGCGTTGACGTCTTTGTAGTAGTTCTGCCCCACCACCAAAACCTGCAGCCGCACCCGCAAATGTTCTTGTGGTCAGGAGACTTACATTCCCACCGTCAGCGCTACTGATTGCGCATGCCTGGATGGCCACGCCATGGAGTAGTGTCAAGCTAACGTATCGAGGGCCCTGACTCTTGCTGTCATCTTGCACTCTTGCAGCACCCATAGCCAACGACCCTAGCCGCAGTCCTCCGCCCACGCACCCACCTGAAGGCGCCCCAGGCACCCAAGCAGCTCCGCGGCCGGCAGGGCGCTTAGGTGGTTGGAGCTGACATCCAGGTGCTGCAGCCGGCTGCGGTGCGGCGCCGCGCAGCAGCAGCGCCGGCAGCAGTAGCGCACAACCGCCGGCGCCGCCGCAGGGTCCAATGCCTGCGGCCTGTCGCGCCGGCAGTCGGCGGCGGGTGCTTCCGATTGCGGCGCGCAGCAGACGCAGCGGCAGTCCCCGACACACGGCGGCAGGAACGATGCCTGCAGCCGCACCAGCCTGCACGGCAGGGCGGGCAGTCCGACAGGTGTAACAAGTGCAGGTGGCGGCGGGCGGCAGGTACCACACCGGCCTGCAGTCCCTACGTACTGAGGCGGGGCTAGCGCGTGGGGTGGGGGTCGATGGGGCGCGCACCTGTTCCGCGTGGCGCGCAGCACGCGGAGCTCCGGCAGCTCGACCAGCAGCCGCTCCGGCAGCGCCGACAGCCTGCGTGCGTGTTTGCGTGCGGCGGACGGGCGCGGCTCATACATACATGACGCAACCAGCCCCATCGTATGCATGTGTATGTGCACCAAGACGGAAAACAGCAGGCGATGCCCGGAGGCGGCTGCTTCACTTTCGCATCCCGCAGGCGATCCAGGCCACCCACCAGGTGCGCCACCTGCACCTGGCGCCGCCTACACACCTGTTGCCGCTCACATCCAGCACCTGCAGCCCCGACAGCGCGGCCAGCAGCGGCGGAGCCGCCGCCGCCGCCGCCGCCGCCGCTGCAGCCGCTGCAGCCGTCGGTTCGAGCACCTCCTCCTGCGCGCAGGACGGCGCTCCCCCCAGGCCCGCTGGCGGCGGCGGCGCCGCCGCCAGTGCCGCTGCCAGCACTGGCGGCTCCAGGCAGTCCAGGCAATTGTCCGCCACCGCCAGGCGGGTGAGGCGGCTGAGGCAGGACAGGCCGGCGGGCAGGTGGGCGATGCGGTTGGCGGAGACGTCCAGGTCCCTGGGGGGGGGGGCGGCGGCGCGGGCGGGTGGGGTGGGAGGTAGCAGGTGAGCGCCGTGGCAGTGAGGGATGGTAGTGCGGCCGCAAACACACACACACGACGCAAGGTATCTTGTTGTCGTTTTCCCTCCGTGCTCTCTAACACACACACACACACACACACACACACACACACACACACACACACACACACACACACACACACACACACACACACACACACACACACACACACACACACACACACACACACACACACACACACACACACACACATACTCACAATACTCACAATACACACAAACATACTCACAATCCTCACAATACACACAAACATACTCACAATCCTCACAATACACACAAACATACTCACAATCCTCACAATACACACAAACATACTCACAATCCTCACAATACACACAAACATACTCACAATACTCACAATACACACAAACATACTCACAATACTCACAATACACACAATACACACAATACTCACGCTAGGCGCAGTGGCAAGTGGACTTTAGAGGCCAAGTTCACTTATTGCGGGGGCCACTTGCGCGACTCATGGCTAGCGCTGATCCAGTATTTTACTGATCAGACCAATGCCAGAAGGTAGCGATATTACAGGGACGCCTGGTCGGGTCCGCGAGATCGAGGCTCCAGCTCGTTCGCGCGCGCCTGGCGAGCAGCCGATGCTTGCTTCTCCTGCCTCGGAGACTCCTCGCGCTCCCGCATCGCTTTCCTTCCAAACGTGGCACCTCCCGCCCGGCTCGTCCGGGTGCGCCAAAGCCGATGATCAGCCCTCCCACATCTCGTTCGATGCAGACGACGAGGTCTGGGAGGCTGCTTTCAAAGAGCTTAGCGGTCTGCGTCCCAAAATTGGGGGGCCCAACGGGTTGGCCCACATCCAGAAATGGATGTCGCGGATGGACGACCTCGTGTTTTCCCTGTGGCTGGCCAGCAGCGGCAGGCTCATAACGCATGGCGAGGATATCGCCCGCGTTCGGCGGCAGCTGCGCGGCCTGCGCCACGAACACAACGCCCGCGCCAGCGCGGCGCGTACCCACAGCTCGCGGCTGGACCAGCTGTCGGACACCGTTCGGCAGCTGCAGCAGCAGCTGGAATCATTCGCGGCCGCAACTGTGGCCGTGCTCGAGGTGGAGACTGGCGGTGGAGCGGCGGCCAGGCTGGTGCAGGGCCCCAGCGCACCCCCCAGCATCCACTCATCTGCAGCAGCGGCGGCAGGCCGTCCGGCGTCGCCGCCGGGCGTGCCAACCGCCGCTGACTGCCCCTGCGCCGCGGCGGACCCTGCGGCAGGAGCGGCCACACGGCCGCACCAGCTGCACCCGCCCGCGTGCGCGCATCCGCTGCCACTGCCTAGCGCGGTGGCGGCCAACAAACTTCTGTTCCGCGGCGTGAGCAGCGAGCAGGCGGCGGAAATGGCGCGCGGCGACTTCACTGCTCTGGGCCTGGGAGAGGGTCCGGTCGGCATGTATGAGCGTCGCTGGCGCGCTAGTGGCACGGGTCGTGTCTGGAATGTGGAGGTGGTGGTGACCAGGGATCAGCGGGCAGCTCTCATCCGGGCTGCTGCGCGGATAAAACACACCGCAGGCGTGACGGTGGCGCCTTTCCTAACGCCGGAGGGGCGCACAGCTAGGCGCGCGAGGCAAGCCCAGTTCGACAGCCTTGTGGAACGGGGGCTGCAGCCGTACTGGCGGGGAACGGATATTGTGACTGAGGAGGGGGACCGGCGCCGCGTACACACAATGCAGTAATGCATACGGCGGATCACTGAGAGCGGCGCGCGCTGTGTAGGGTTTCGAGGCTAGTGGAGGCTAGGGTTGGCGTGACGGCGACGCTAGGACATTGACGGCATGGCAATCAGACCTCTTCTCATTTTGTGGCTGCCCATAGGCGTATTCTGCCCTGTGAGGGAAGGACTTCGGTAGTTTGTGCCCCAGTGTGCTTGCTGTGCAGTTGCCTTGACTACGTGTGCCTGACTTGGTTTGGTGCATGACCTATTGCTAGTCGAACAAACAATGCATAGCGACAGTGCCGGCTCACAGAAGTCGATGAGGGTATGCCAACAGGGCAGAAATGGCGGGTTACTCGCAAATTCGCGCATATGCTTGGGAGACACGCACTACCAGACTATGCGAACACTACTGTGCTGGAGCCTGGCTCCAGCGCTGGTTAGTTGTTCAGGACACTCGATCACGAGGTTCTATCAAGCAACTGTAAACCGTAGTTACACACACACACACACACACACACACACACACACACACACACACACACACACACACACACACACACACACACCGTTCACGCATTGCATACACAGTCTGCGCGTTTTACCCCTCTCGTGTTATCTAACACACGGTGAGGTGTGGGCCCGATGCACGGGGCGTCTGCATCTGTTGGCACTTTGTGCCCATCACGGCGCCGCCTGCCACGTGGGACCCGCTCATCCCGCCCCCGCCCCCGCCCCCGCCCCCGCCCCCGCCCCCGCCCCCGCCCCCGCCCCCGCCCCCGCCCCCGCCCCCGCCCCCGCCCCCGCCCCCGCCCCCGCCCCCGCCCCCGCCCCCGCCCCCGCCCCCGCGCCCCGCACCTGAGGCCACGCAGCGCGGTGCACAGCTGCTGCGGCAGCGCGCCCAGGTTGTTGTGCGACAGGTCCAGCCGCGTCAGCCGCGTCAGCCGCGTCAGCTCTGCCAGCTGCGCCACCAGCAGGCCCTGCGGCAGGCGCAAGAAGGGCACGTGTGCGCGTGCGCGTGCGTGCGTTCACGTGTTGCAGGACACGCAGCACACCACGTCGATGCGCGCCATGTGGCTGGTACGCCCCAAGGCGTGCACCCTGTTGTGGCCTCCCAGTCAGCATACCGCACAGACACCACCTCCCAGTCATCAATTCACATTGTTACCAAAACAAACCGCCGATGGGCGGCTCCCCCCTCCCCTCTGATCCCTCCCCCCCCCGACACACACCCCGCCGCGTCCACGCACCCACCTGGTCCAGCGCCAGGGTGTTATGCGACAGGTCCAGCGCCCGCAGCGACGTCCATCGCCGCAGCTGCGGCAGCGGCAGCGTGAGGTAAAAGCCCCGGTAGCTCAGCTCCCGCAGCCCCGGCGGCGGCGGCGGCGGCTGGGGTGCGGCGGCGGCGGCGCCGCAGCCGCCCAGCAGCCCGCCCTGCCGCGCCCCCTCCGCCTCGCCGGCAGCAGCAGGCGCCGCCGCTGTGAGCGAAGCGGCGGCGGCAGCAGCAGCCGCCATCGCCGCCGCCGCCGCCTCGCCCGCCGCCAGCCTGTTCAGGCCCTGGAACATGGCACTGTTCACGGGCAGCATGCCCACCACCCGAGACCCCGCCACCGCGCCGGACGCGGCGGCGGGCGGCGGCCAGGCCGCCCAGGACCCGGGCGCGCTCGCGGCGCGCCGCCGCGCGCCGCCCGCGTCAGCGGCAGGGAAGGCGGCTGAGCCGCCGCCGCCCGGTCCTGCCACCGGCCCCACCGGCCGCCCCCAGTACTCGGCGCCCAGCCCCGTGTTGGTGAAGTCCAACTCGATGCCGCCGCTGGGCAGCGGCGCCTGTGCTGCGGCCGCCGCGCCGATGCCGGCGGCGGCGGCGGCGGCCGCTGCGCCTCCTGTGGCTCCTGCACCCTCGACGCCGGCTGCTGCGGCTGCTGCGGCGGCGGCAGCCGGCGGCTCGGGCCCGGGCTCCTGCCCCGGCTCCGGCGCCACCCCAACGGCCGTGGGTTCGGTGCAGGTGAGGTGCAGGGTGTGCAGCGAGGGCCGCAGGCGGTGCAGGGTCGCCAGCGAGCGCGTCAGCTGCGCCGCGCTCCCGGACAGCATGAGGCTGCGTGAGCGGGGCGGGCCGGGGCGCGGGCTAATGATGAGGCGGCGGAGGGAGGTGGAGCTCCATGTAGCCATGCAGCCATGCGCTACCCCCCAAGCGCTGGTGGCAAGACACCAGCGGCATCGAGTGAGCCAGCCCACCGCTACAGCCGCCTACCTGGAGAGCTTTGGGAAGACCGGCCGCGGCGCCGCATCGGGCGCCGCAGTCAGCCCCGCAGCCCCAGCACTGGCGGCGCCGGGCGCTGCGGTTGACGTCGGGCCGCCGGAGCCCGCCGCCGCCGGCAGCAGCAGCGCCACACCGTGCAGCTCCAAAACCTCCAGCTCCTCCAAAGACAGCAGCTCTTGCGGCAGGCTGTCCGGCAGCAGCTGGGGCCGCGGTAGCGGCAGTAGCAGGCCGCCGGCGGTGGTAGCGTGGCGCGGTGGCGGCGACGGCCAGGCTCCGCCGCCCGTGCCGCCCGCCGCAGTGCCGAGGTCCACATTGCCGCTTACCGCGCTGCCGCTGCCACTGCTGCTGCTGCTGCTTCTATACGCCTCCTCGCTTGCCTCGTTCTCTTGCAGGTCACCTGCGAAGCAAGGGCAGCGAGGGAACACGGTTGTCAGCCTTGTGCCAGTCAGGACTCAAGCTAAGGGGCCAGGACTCAGGGCCGCGAAAATCCGTTGACTAATGCTTTGACGGCCACAGGTCCACCGCTGCCCAGCGTGTGTATGCCTTGATCTCATTGGCTTACCGCATCCGATGACCAGCCGCCGCAAGCCTTTCATGACCGCAATCTCCACAGCGGGGAATCCGGTGGGTGAGATGATGTGCGGTAGCTGGGCACCACAAGCGCAGCAGCTGGCGTCCCCTTGCGTTATCAGCAGCGGCGCCTGCCGCAGCGCCTGAGCCCCAACGACCAGGTCCCGCAGCTGTGGAAGCCTGCGCAACAGGCGTCAAATGGTGTGGCGCCAAAACGTTCAGCGGCGGCGGTCCGGGGGGTAGCCAACAGCGCACGCAGTGACTCAGCCCCGAGGCAGTGCGGCTCCTGGCAGCGCGCACCCGGTCGAGGCGTCGGCGACGACGTCAGCGAGCGAGCATCCCTTTGATGCGACATACGAAGAGAGGTCGAGCTCCCGAAAAGCTGCGCTTTTCAATGCGAGTCGCGACAGGGCCGCCCGCTCACTAGGCGCACAGCGCAGTCGCAGCCGTGTGTCCGTCGCTCGTTGTTCATGCACTCGCTTCCATTCCGAAGAACTGAGGCGGATGACGCTGCTTTCGTGCGCTGAGCAACACGAGAAAACGCGCACCAGCACGTCCTCTGGCAAATCTCTGACTTCAGCGGACATATCGGGTATGCAGGCCTGAGGTGCCTTGGATGTCGTCGGGCAAAACGAGCTTGTCCGAGAAGACATTCGTTCATGTGCGGGGCTCACTCTTCTTTGGTATGAATGCTTCTCAGTGTATCATGCACCTATTGAATGTGGAAATGAGCGCAGAGCCAGGTTAGGTAGGAGTCCTTCGTCCGAGCCCGATGGCTTAGATTGTCGCCAACCGCCGGAGCACGACACACAACAAAACCCGTTTAAGGGCGTTCTCACGATTCACCTGCACTGCGCAGCGGTGTTTATGATAAGATTGAAGTATAAAGAGGAGGACTGGGCACGTTGCCGGGGACTCGCACGTGCATGCTTGCCTTTGCCCGGGGCCACGGCTGGGGCGGCCTGGTAAGTGGCAGCGGTCAGCAGTCAGGCGAAGAATATTGCCAGCATCGGCGTATTGTGTCAGGCACATTGATATGCAAGTAGCAGGGTGGCTATCAAGTCCAGCCATGCGAATGTCTGGTGCGAGCATGTTGTAGTGTGTGCTGCAGGTTTTGCCCCGAACCTTGTCGCACCCGCATAGGTTTCCCATGAAAGCAATACCATCCCGTGTTGGCATATGGGCGTTGGCATACGCGGGCGGCGGGCCAGATGGGGTTTGCCGCGACTGGAGGTGGTGGCAGCGGGCGTGGCTGAGGCGGGTAACAGTGGCGGCCAGACGTGCTCGCACATCAGGGGACAGGGCGACAGACGTCGCTGCGGGCGTCAGCCCCGTAGGTTGAGATAGACTTGCGTGCGTGCGTGTGGGTGCTACCCAGCGGTGCCGTGGAAGCGGGCGTGGCGGTCGCAACGAGGCGTGTCATTACGCGCGATCATCATGGTCCGCCGGTCCGGCCTGTTTCACGCGTGCATTCATGTGGAAGTGCCGCACATTTTGCCATGAGCAAACTCGAACTGCAGACGTCAGAAGACAGAAATGCAAGTGCAATCCCCTGCGGCAGCGCTTAATTTGTTTAACACCTTCAAATTGCGGTGTATCCGTCCTTGGATAATCTATTGAGACCCAAAATGCGTTAGCAACGTGCCCTGAGGGCCAGTATTTTGAGCTCGGGGTGAAAATGGGCAGACGGAAAAAGGACAAACCCGAATCGTCATTAGCAACCTTGGCTGAGAAGGCGACTAAGCAGGCTGAAATTGTAGCATCCCACCTGCACGTCTCCTTCAGCCGGATTTTAGGAGCGGTGGGGCTGGCTGGCCTCGTGCTGCTCTTCACGGCGGCGCTTCTCGATGGCCTTGGCATCAACATTCCGGTGCGTGT
Organism: Chlamydomonas incerta; assembly: GCA_016834605.1. Lineage (NCBI taxonomy): Eukaryota > Viridiplantae > Chlorophyta > Chlorophyceae > Chlamydomonadales > Chlamydomonadaceae > Chlamydomonas > Chlamydomonas incerta. The sequence goes on from JAEHOC010000091.1 coordinate 145,638, forward strand.
TTGCATGGAGTCTGTGGAGGGAGCCAGCGGCGAATGTGGCTGGGCGGGTGCCACCGGGTCGGGGCTGGGCACGTGTCGTCGGCGCAAAACACACACGTGCCCAATCCGGATGCGCTTGCTCGTAACTGCGCAACCGCTAACAGACATGCTGCTATCTCACACGAACACGCAGGGCAACGGCCTGCGTTGGCTGTATTGGGCGGGCAGCGTGGCGTTGGGGATCGCCGTGTGGGTGCGTGGGCTGGGCAAACACAGCGTGGGCTGAGCAAACACAGCGTGGGCCGGGCAAACACAGCGTGGGCCGGGCAGTGGGTGCGGAGGGCTGGGCAGTGGGTGCGGAGGGCTGGGCAAACACAGCGTGGGCCGGGCAAACACAGCGTGGGCCGGGCAAACACAGCGTGGGCCGGGCAAACACAGCGTGGGCCGGGCAAACACAGCGTGGGCTGGGCAGTGGGTGCGGAGGGCTGGGCAAGGACACAGCGACAAGGACAAGTGGGCAGGACAAGGGCATGGGGTGGACAGGACAAGGGCATGAGGAGGCACTGGAGGGGGTTTAAGGCGCTGGGGGCGCCTGATGTAACGTTCAGACCCTGAACCCTGACTCTGAACCCTGAACCCTGACCCTGAACCCTGAACCTGTACCTGTACCTGAACCTGGACCTGGACCTGGACCTGGACCTGAACCTGGACCTGGACCTGAACCTGAACCCTGACTCTGAACCTGAACCCTGAACCTGAACCTGAACCCTGAACCCTGAACCCTGACCCAGAGCGTCCTGGTCGACTTTGTGGTCACCTTTGTGGAGGTGAGGCGGCGTGGACCCGCCAGCAGCGGGCAGTCCCGGGGCTAGGGTGTGGTGTGAATGTGTGATGGACGCCACAGCCGGCGGCGGGGACATCCAGGCACGGCGGCCCACGGCGCCGCACTGGATGTGTCCAACCCCGGGCTAGGCAGGTCCGCAGTCAGGCAGACACGTCCGTGCCTGGGCTGTGTGCTGCGAACCCCACCCCTAGGAAGACCGGTGCATGCCAAACGAGCTGCCAAAGACAGGGAGCCGGCTCCCTCTCGCTAAAGTATCGTAGTGTCCAGCGGAAAAAGCGCCCCGAGCGACTGCTGACGAGTGGGTTTGCCGCCGCGCCCTGCACCGCTCCCCGCCCCACCCCTTTGACCGCAGCTGCGTTTCTTCCTGCGGCTGGTGATGCTGCCCTCCTCCCACCTCATGATCAAGGTGTGTGAGCAGGCGGCTGGAGCGCTGCGCGGCGGACTGTTTGGGGGCGGGGCGGGGCCTGCCTTGCGTTTCAGGGGGCAGGGCCGATGCGGTCGGGCGCGCCGCAGCGGTAGGCAGTGGCTGGCGCTGCCAGCGCGCCCAGCACACCCGCCTGCCGATTGGCGAGACATGCGCATGTCCACTACAAACAAGGTGCATTGCAGCTGTATGTGGGTCTACTCTCGCCGGCTCCTAACGGCCCGGCGCCTTCGCGAACTGCAGTGGTGGCTCAACTCGGTGTGCGACTACGTGGTATTCACCGAGCTGTTCAACACAGCCACCGTGAACGGGGTGCCGCCGCAGCCGGACAACTCGGTGCGTCAACTCGCGCGCCGTAACGCGAGCTTGCTCCGCGCGTGCCCGCGCGTACCGTATGCAGCTTGGGGGAATGTGTGGGGGGAATGTGGAGGGAATGTGGAGCCTGATCCAAGGCTGCGTTCCTGCGAGCTATAACTACAGTAATCTGCCCCTCGCGCAGGCCGAGAAGTGGGTGGAGCGGCTACTGCTTTGCTGGCTTCTGTTTATGTGTGTGTGCGTACTCGTCATGGTGGTGGCCAACGGCGTGGTGCTGTCGCTCTACTCGGACAACAGCCGGGCCAAGATCATTTCGGCGCTGCAGGTGTGCGCGGGGCCGGGGTGTGGCGCGAGGTACCGTGCAACCGTATTGCATCAGCCCGGCTGGCGGGCTAGGCGGGCGCTGGGGCGGCGGAGATTGCAGGCCGCTGCGTGGGTTTGGAGCGACCGGCGTTTTGGAAGTCACCGCAAATCCTGTAGCGGCCCCACCCTGCCGGCCTGGCTCGTCAGTCGTGACGGCACGGACCGCTGTGCCCCGCAGCACGAGTACGTCATGTACCGCCTGATCCGCGACCGCATCCGGGCGGAGGATGACTACATGGACACCCTGTACGGCAGCTCCTCCGACGGCACGCACCACAGCCACCACAAGCAACACCACCGGCACAGCTCCAACGCGTCGCGGCACGCGGGCGGCGGCGGTGGCGAGGGTGGCGGGGAGGCGCCCGCGAGGCCGTGGCTGTCGCCGTTCGCTCGGCGGCAGCAGATCAAGCGGCACCGGACGCTGCTGCTGGTGTCGAAGCGCAGCATGGAGAAGAACGCTGCGGGGCGGGGCGCGCCGGGCGATGAGGAGCTGCCGTCTGCCGAGGAGCTGGGACTCGGCCTGCACGCCGAAGACGGTGGTGACGGTGGCAAGGGCATGGGCATGGGCGCGGCCAAGGGGGCGCCGTCGGAGGCAGCCGGGTCCCCGACCAAGATGCGCGTCGGCGGCGGCACGGCAGCGCAGGCGGCCGCGGGCGCCTTCCCACCTCCGCGCATGTCGGAGAACGGCGTCGGCATCGTCCTGGGCGGCGGCGCTGTTGACGGCGAGGCCGCGGAGGGGATGGAGGTGACGCGCTCCGGGAACACGCGAGCGGTCGCGTTCGCAGAGGAGGGCGGCCCCGGCGATGGCGGCAGCACCGGCGGCGCGGAGGAGGGGACGGGCCGCGGCCGCAGGCTGCGCCTGGGCATGCACGCGGTGTTGGGTGCTGTGTTCGGCAAGGGCCTGCACAGCACCCAGCAGCAGCACCCAGGCCGGCGCCCGCCCATTCCCGGCTCCAGCAGCACCGGCTACCTGGACCGCTTGGAGGCGGCCGCCGCGACCGCGGGTGCAGTGGCCGCGCCGACGCCGACGAGCGCGGCTGCAGCGGCAACGCCGTTCGCCCGCGCCGCGGCCGCAACCACGGCAGCGGCTGCGGTTGGGGCTGGCGAGACGGCCAGCCCGGCTGGTGGGCCGCGCCGCGGCGGCCTGAAGGCGGCGCACCGGCGAACGCACAGCGCGCAGGAGGGCACGCCGGCACAGGCTGCGGTAGCGGCGTCGGCAAAGTCCGTCGCCGTGGCTGTGGTTGCGTCGTCCGCGTCGGCCGGGTTGGGCGCCGTCGCCGCCGCCGCGCAAGACCAGGCGGGTGCGCCGGCGGCAGCCGCCGCCGGCGCTGGCGGCCCCCCCAGCAACGCCACCGAACGCTCGGCGCTCGGCGGCGACGTCGCCTCAGCGCCGCCGTCTCAGGCAATGGCTGAGCCGCCGGTGCCGCCCGGAGCCGGGGATCCGGCGCCAGCCGCCGCCCCGCAGCCGCCGCCGCACCCGCAGGTCTCCTATGGCGGGTCGGGGACCGCGATCGGGCTGGGCACAGCAGGCGGCGCAGAGGCCGGCAGCTGCACGGCCTTGTTGGGCGACGGGCCGGCAGGCGGGCTGGGGCCCGAGCACGTGATGCGGCCGCAGGGCGCAGCAGCGGCGCCGTCCGCGACGGGGGACGAGGAGGCGGGTGCGGCAGGGGACGACGAGGACGGCGCGGACACGGACGCGGACGCCTTCGTGGAAGGCGACTCGGAGGCCGAGCTCCCGGGCGCGGGCGCCGGCGCACGCCGCGGCCGCCGCCACGGCAGCCGGAGCCGCAGGGGCCTGGGCCGCGGCCGCAGCCGCAACGCGGTGGGCGACAGCAGCACAGCCTCCCTCCTTGACCTGGGCGTGCCCATCGCCGGCGGCCCCGACGACGACGGCGACGACGCGGCGGCGGTGGCGGCGGCGGCGGCGGCGGCGTGCGAGCGCGAGGCGTCGCTCGCGGCGTCGCAGCTGACGGCGACGGACTCGCAGGCGGCCCTGGGCGGCGGCTACTCCAGCGCCGGCGTCAGCAGTTGCTTCGGCGAGGGGATGGGGCGGCAGCGGCGGCGCTCCAGCGCCAGCAGCACGGCCTCGCTGCAGCACGCGCTGAGCAGCCTGCGGGAGTCGGACCTGCTGCACGTGCGCCGCACGCTGCTGGACGCGCTTGAGGTGTTTGCGTGGCTGCGGGTGAGGCGGCTGCGGGGGGGCTGCGGGGGCTGGGGGCTGGGGTGAGGGGGCTGGGGGCTGGGGTGTTTGGGGCCGTTCGGAAGGGTGGGCGTTTGAATTGTGTTGCAGAAACAGCGGGGGCGGGGGCGCGGCAGCCAGCCGTGGGCGGGATGGGGGCCTGTGTGCCCGGGCTGCGATGCGGAGCCCCGGGCTGCTATGCGTGGACAGGGTCTGCCCCTGTGCAAGGCGGCTGGCTGGCGAGTTGCTGCAGCCTCTGCTGCTGCTGCTGAACAGTCAGTTGATCGCATGGAGGGATCCCACACCGCGCGGCGTCTGAACCTCCTTTCCCGCCGCCTGGTTCGGCTGCCTCCCATCCATGTGACCCACAGGAGCGGCAGCGCAACCCGCCCAACGCCGTCACCATGCCCAACTACACACCCTACGGCTTCGGCGCCGCCGCCGCCGCCGCCGCCGCAAACGGGCGCACCAGCAACCAGAGCGAGCTGATCAGCCGCGGCAACACGCGCGGCAGCAGCCTCACCGGCGCCGGCGACAGCGTGCACCTCGCCGGCTTCGCCAAGCAGCAGGGTGTGAACGGCACCGCGGCGCAGCCGCGGCCGTCCATGGCCGGCGGCGGAGCCGCCGCCGCCGCGGCCGCCGCCGCCGCCGCCGGCGGGCGGCACAGCGCGGTGCGGCAGCAGCTTCACGCCATCCGGGAGTCGCGCTTCCGCGAGATGGTCAACCCGCGCGCGCTTCTGGACGAGGTGCTGGGGCTGCTGGCCAAGCTGTCGGACTCGGACATCCCCGCGCTGGCCAAGTGCTTCGCCGAGGCGGTGTGGGAGTGCGTGGCGCCCGACGAGGACGCCATGAAGCCCACGGTGCGTGGGTTGTTGGTGGTTGGTGGTTGGTGGTTGGTTGGTTGCGCGGCGGCGGCAGCAGCGGGGGCGCTTGCGCGCAAGGAACGCAAATGGAAGGCCCCGGGCGGGGGGGGGGTAGTTTTTTCCAATTCCCAAATCAACCATTGCCAACCCAAAACCCATGTGCGGAGGAGAGCGGTATACTCGTGTTCTTGTTGGCGGTCTTCAGTCTTGTTCATCTAGTCGTCGCCGGCATCTTGGGTCGTCGACTCCAGTAGCAAGTAACGCCGTTCGGCGTTTTCGCGTCACCCAGGCTCGCCGCGTGCTCACACCCAGCCCGACCCAGCCTATTGTGCTAATCACACACTATACCCACCTGTAGCCACACGCGGAAGGGCCGGGCAGCGTCCACGATAAGCCCGGCAGGAGCATCCAAAGCATCATCGACATGCGGGGAGGGTAGAGGCGAGCAGGGCTTGTGAGCAGACGAAAGGAACCTATGGAAGACCTATCCTATGAACTATCCTATGACTGAGAACGCGCGAGCCCGGGTGACTTGCGCCCGGTTGCAACGGGCGCAGGCTAAGTAGGCCGGCACGATTGCATGGGCACTGCATGGGGGCGCTCGCGACGTCTCCGTTGAAGGGGCCGGGGGGGTGGCGGCCGCCGGCGGCCGCCTGGCTTTTGGTTGTGTGGTGCAGCCCCGCCGCTAAGAGCAGCTCTTGGTCTTCCCCAGCGCCGCGGCTCTCCACGCACCCCACACACACACTCCTGCCACCCCGACCCGCCACTCCTGCCTGCACAGGACTTCCTGCACATCTTTCCCCGCGAGCGCGACCGCCAGACTGCGTGGGAGGCGCTGGACACCAACAAAGACGGTGCGTGCAGCCCCCGCCTCGAGCTCTCAGGCTGGACAAAAACTTTACGGTCCAGCCCCCGCCGTAGCTCTCGACGGGGATAACTTCACAGACACACGGGTTTGCCCTATCTCATGTTTCTAAATACACCTGCCAAACATCACGCCCCCTCCCCCACAACAACAGGCCTGCTGACCTTTGACGAGGTGACAGCGGCCGTGACCACCTTCCTGCAGCAGGAGCGCTCCATGGCGCTGACGGTGCAGGCGGTGCGGCGCCTGACGCGCTCGCTGCAGAGCAGCTTCATCGGCATCATCAACGGTGAGGCAGCCCGCAGCGCCGCCGCATGACCTGACCGGGCGGCAGCGTCCGCCCCCGATGCGTACCTACCGTGTGCCCGGCATGCATAGCGCGCGGCTGGCTTGTCCTCCCGTGAAGTGCTGCTGGCGGTCCTGCCTGCCTGCCTGCCTGCCTGCCTGCCTGCCTGCCTGCTCTTCCTCCAACACTCGCTCTTGCTCGCCCTTGCTCGCTCTCGGCCGCTCGCAGGCATCTTCCTGCCGGTGGTGTACCTAGTCATCCTGGACGTGGCGCGCTTCTTCAACGGCGGCAGCGGCAGCACCAAGAACACGCTGGACATCTTCACCGCCTACGTGGTGGTGGTGTCGCTCATATTCAGCGAGCAGATCAGGTGGGGCCGCGGAGGGGGGGAGGGGGGCCGAGCAGCGGGCCGTGGGCCGCGGTGTTGAGAGGGTGCGGGCGGGCGGGCGGCTGTCTCATCGCGGCGAAACGAGGCGCACACATACCTGCTACCATCGCCTCCCTCTGCTAAGGCTGCTGGCGGCGGCACAACATGCTGATGCCTGCATGGTTTTTTTGCATTGTCATGATGGCCCCACGCGCGCACGCCCGCCCTGCAGGAACGTGCTCACGGGCTGCGTGCTGATCCTGGTGCAGCAGGCCTTCGACGTGGGCGAAGGTGCGTTCACTGCAGTGCGTTGCAGCGGCTCGGCAGTCGGGCTGCTGGCACAACACACATAACCTGTATCGCTGCTGCAGAATCACGCCGCGCATCCGCTCCTGCAGTTTCACCTCCGGTCGCCTGTTTCAACTTGGTTGTGATGCTGCTGCCGCCGCCTCCTGGTCTGGATCGAGTAACCCTCGGCCCTTGCGCCCCCTGCCTACACAGAGCTGGTCATCGAGGAGGCGCCCGGCTGGCGCGTGATGGGCATCGTGCAGGACTTCAACCTGTTCTACCTGCGCGTCAAGAAGAGCACGGACGGCGAGCTGGTGACGCTGCCGCTCACGCGCCTGGTGTCCTCGCGCTTCACCAACCTATCCAGGTGCGCACAAGCAAGGGGTGGGGGAGGGTTGCGAGGATGTCTGGAAACGCGGTATGCTGGGGGCACGGTGGGTTGTAACGGGGGCAGCTCGTGCATGGGGTCGGGGCACGTCGGCCAGGCTGTTGTCAAACATGTGTCGCTCCACCTGCCACTTGACATCCGGCCGCGTTCTCAGACCTCGCCTTGCCTGCATTCAGGTCTGACTGGAAGATTGAGCAAAACTACGTGGCGGTCGACCTATGTGAGTTGGGTTGGTTTGCGGTGGCGGCTTGTGAATAAGGCGTGGCTAGGGTCCGGGCGGACGGGCGGGGCGGATGGCGTGTCGTGCGCGGCTTGGGATGCTGGAATTGCACCCAGCGTGCCGACGTAAGCCCGTTTACGCATGCATCCCACTCCAAGCACATCATACTGCGGCCACCTCACTCCTGCCATCCCTAGCTGGCTGGGCTGGGTTCGCGTGCGTGTGTTGCCGCCGCCTACCTGCACACCTGCATCATTGCACACCACTTCGGTTCCACCAGTGCCCAGCGGCAGCGCAACCAAGGCCCTGACACCCCGCCTGCCCCTGCCCCACCCCACACCCCTGCAGCCACGCCGCCCTCCATCCTGACCGCGATCAGCGAGGCGGCGCTGGCGGTCATCCGCGCCACGCCCGGCGAGTACGACGCCGGCTACGGCTTCCTTGCCGTGTTCCACGGCATCGAGAAGCCCAACAAGGTCATCATCCGCACCTTCCACAGGTGTGTGTCAGAAAACACGAGATAGGAAACACGCAGGCTGTGCATGCAGTGCGGTGCGTCGGTGCACCTTCCACAGTTGCATGTGCGTGTGCGTGTGGGTGCGCACGGCGGTGGGCTGCCAGCCCGGCGCAGGAAGGAAGCAGCCGCGGCACGCGCGCAGCCACGGCTTTGCGCATGGAGCTATGCGCGCGGGGGTGCACCTCGGCGCGCCTCGCGCACCTCAGCATGCCACGCAGCGGTTGGCCGCGCGCTCGTTCCCCTTGTGTGGTCAGCACGCAGCCCGCCCCTGACCTCGCAACCGCATGCCGGTGCGTGTGCGTGCGCTCCCTCCGCGTCCCGCACCGCAGGTACAAGTTCAACCTGTCGGCCGCGCATAAGCGCATCGCCAACGCGCGGCACGGCATCATGATGGCCATACGCCAGGTGAGGCTCCCAAAAGGCCTGAGCCAGCCCCCCTGCCCGACCCATTCCCTGCCTGCGCTGACTCGACAGCACAACGCGACCTGCTCTATCGCGCCACCACAACCACAACCGCCACCGCCACCGCCACCTCTCGTCTGTCACCTGCCCCCGCCCTCACCAGACGATGGACAGGTACGGCGTGGAGTACACGGAGCTGCGCATGCACTCGCCCATGGACTACCCCATGGCCTACCCGCTGGGGGCCGTGGCGGCGGCGGACGCCGCGGCGGCGGCGGCGCGCGAGGCCGCCGCCGACAGGGACCTGCCGCCGGGCGTCGGGGTGGCGGCGCCGACCCACATGACCCCGGGCGGCCCGGCGCCTGCGCACGGCGTGTACGGCACAATGTACCAGTCGTACGCCGTGCCTGCCACGTACGGTGCTGCGTACGGCGTGGGCGTGGGCATGGGCGTGGGCGGGCCGGGAGTGCAGCCGGTGGGCACGGCGTCGGTGCCGGTGCCGGTACCCGGCGCGGCCGCGCCGGCGGCGCCGGGCGCGGTTGCGCCTGCGGCGCTGTACGGGTCGCTGCCGTCTCCTGCGGCGGGCTGGTTTGCAGGCGGCGGCAGCGTGGTTGGCGGCTTTGGGGGCGCGCCGGCACCCAGGTAGACGTACGGTACGAGGTTGCTGCGCGGCATTTTTGGGTCCAGGACTGGTGATGCCTGTCAGCACCGGTGCGCTGCTAGTTAACGATGAGTCCTCGTATGCGCTCAAGAGTGAAGCATGTCGCGGTGGCTCGCGCAGCACCGGGGTGTGCTCGTGTGTAGGTGTTTGAGCACCTTGAAAGGCAGAACCCTTTGTTTACACAGCGGGATGCTCCGCCCACTGCAAACTGTGGGTAGCGGAACAAAGCGAGTGCCGATGATGGTGAGTCCGAACGGTTTGGTGCGCAATCAGGGTTGGTCTGCCAAAGGAGAGTATTGTTGCACTGGGAGCGGAGTGATGGGTGCGCATTCGGGCAGAGGGAGGCGTGCAGTACCGGGGGTATCCACAACCGGTCCACCGTGTGAATGGGGGAGGTGTAGACAGGCATACGGGTACATTAACCCCTGGGATTAAATCAATTGTTTCATGGGAGGTTGATACAGGTATGCACCATTGGATGCATGCATGGGTGAATGCGTGAAGCTATATGGCCATGGCACAATGCATTACTGCTTAACAGGCGAGCTGGTTGCTGTGAAGTGAGGCCTGTAGGCGTGCGAAGCGGAGGAGGCGGGCAAGGTTATTTGGATGAGGGGGCGCGCAGATTGAGGCCGGCCGGTGTCTGGTTTGCGGTCTTTGCTGGCGATCGTATGTGGTAGGCCGCAGCAGCTAGTGGGAGCGTTGCGGCGAGAGGGGTACGCTGTCCTGTGCCTATCGTGCGTGTGCTTGATCTGCCTCGAGAAAGTTGCATGGTAAGTTGCACGGCCAGTGAGGACGAGGAGGAGCGTGTGGGTTAGGTGGTGACGCACGGTGTGGTTGTTTCATGGATGGACGCAACTGGACGCAGCTGGACACATGGCCGGCGAGCCTGTACAAACCGCCCCCGGCTGTAGGTGAAACATCCGGGGGATGAGGCAGACGCATGCGGCCTCAGACGGGAGACGTGGCGTATGCTCAGTTCATTCTTCCCTGGGGGGGAAACCACCTCGTTTGTTCCAATGGTAGCTGCATCGTCCGCACCTCCTCGTGCCCCGCACCAAGCAAGGCACCAAGGGTTATACGCCTAGTGCCATTCGTGCCTTCTGCAGCAGCGGCCCGGCTGTGAGGGGTAGGTGAAGGAACGGAGAATCGGGTCTGAGGGCATGGATAGGGGTAGCACGCCCGCAGGAGATTCAGGCGCTGTCGTGCGGTCGCATGATGAAGGGGTGGAGGAGGACAAAATGGCCAAGCGGGTCCCAAAAGCGAGCCGCCCGTGTTGTTCGCTCACTCCTTTGCTATACACTCGTAATATCATTGATGCTTTACAATTACTCGTGCTCTCTCACCTCTATCGTTGCGCGAACAAGAACCACTCGGGAAAACATCTCAATTCCACCCGCGCTCGCGATCACGCGCATAAAGTTAGCTGCGGTACAGCGGTAACTGCATCAATAGAAGCCGCAACTACAGTAGAATGACAAAGGCAGGCTCGGACGCATCTGGCGCGGCAGGGCCGTCGCGTGCCACTGCCACGGTACGCGCGCCGACACGCGGCGAGGCCGGCCGGAAGTCGAGGACCTCGGCCATCTTCGTCGCGGTGCTCATAGGCGCCGCGGCTATCTTTGCAGCATACTTGATACAGAATGCGGAGAATACAGAGCATGTCCGGGGCCCAGGCAGGTACGGGCCGCCCATACCGGCACTGCGGGCGGTGGCACATCAACTGCTTCATCCGGAGCGGGGCATCCTGGCGGCGGATGAGAGCCCCAAGACGTTTGGCGCCAGGGTGAGCATCACAGAATGCGTCGTGCATTTCCGTGCTTGTGAGGCTCAGACCGGCGGCGGTCCTCCACGTGCGGCGGGCATACTAATTTAGCGGCCACCCGGCAGCCTACTCGATCTCTTGGCAACTGGCCGCCACGACACGCTCATCCTATTATGTGCGCATGCACTCACCCTCAGCCACTTACGCTCCTGTGGTTCTTTGCTAAAAATATGAATCTCGGCGCAGCTCGCGGGCCACCCCAACAAGCCAAGCCTGCGCCAGTCGTGGCGCCACATCCTGCTCACCACACCGGGCCTCGCGACCCACATCTCCGGAGTGGTGAGCGAGCGGGCTGCAGCTTGCGGGCTCAGGCAGCTGATGATGCGACGACGTCTCAAAATTGACCCGGCTATCTTATCCCACACGCTTATTCCAACCTGCCCGCATTCAGATCCTGCACGAGGAGACGTTTGCCCAGGCTGCAGACCTGCAGGCGGCACGGGAGGCGGGTGTGCTCCTGGGTGTCAAACTGGACAACGGCACCGCGCCGATGGGGCCCAAGCAGGCCGGCGAGCTGCACACTCGGGTGAGCAGCGAGGGCTTCGGGGTGCCAAGGGCGGAGGGCCGTGAGAGGCATCAGCCCGTCGGCGGTGGTGTGCGAATGGTGTCGAGCGAGAGGTACCAGCATGGTGAACGGGCAGGGCACCACCCCAAGGCATGTGCGGCCACGACACACCTTTGTCGTACTCGCTAGGCCTCAGGTCACCTCACCCACCCTTGCCGACGGTCTCCACATGCAGGGGCTGGAGGGGCTCGCGGGCCGCTGCGCGCCCTTCCACACGAAGCACGGCGCGGCATTCGCCAAGTGGCGCGCCGTGTTCCGCGTGGGCGCCCACACCCCCAGCAAGGCCGCCATCCGCCGCAACGCAAAGGACTTGGCATCATACGCCGCCGCGGCGCAGAAGTGGGTTGCTGGGGTCACCGGTTTGCCTGGCAAGTGGCGGTAACTACCGTGGTTAGACGGCGTGCTTTGCCGTGGCCTGTTCCCGACGCATTCCCGATTGCTGGGGTGTGCAGGTGCGGTCTGGTGCCCATCATTGAGCCAGAGGTGTTGGCGGACGGCGACCACGACTTGAGCCGGGCCGTCAACGCATCCGCGCGGGTGCGTCGGCGCGCATGTCGCTGCACGTCGCTGCCAGCTGCTCCTTCATCACCTGCTCTGCTCTTTTGTGCAAGACCCTGATGGGGCCCTGCCGCTGTGGTGGTGCCCTGCGGTCCTGCCCGTGCATTGACCCGCGCTGTGCCCGGCGGGACACGGCACAGGTGCTGCGCGGCGTGTTCCGGGCGCTCAAGAAGCGCGGCGACGTGGACGTGGGCGCGGTGCTGCTCAAGGCGGCCATGGTGACGCCCGGCAGCAGCGCCGCCGAGGCGGTCACCCCCGAGGAGGTGAATGTGTGTGTGTGTGTGGGCGGGGGGGCAGGCCACGATGCACAGTGACTTTGCACGAGCTTTCACGCCTTCGGCATACAATTTTTGCAATGATGCACAGCTTGTCTCTCTTCCATCCCTACGTTCTGTCCTGGCATGTACTTCCAGTCAATAAGCTCTCAGCGAGGACCGCCGCACACATGCCCACACCCACGCAACGCACGTATGTATGCGCGTGCACACACACGACAGGCATGCATCCGTGCATAGGACACAATTCTGCCCATGCCTTGCATGTTTATCACACCCTCGACAGTCCTTCCCTTAGCGTCCGCGCAGCTCGCCTACATTACGCCCCCGTTGCATACCTCTCGTTGCCCGCTCTCCCGCATCGCACACCATCACCATCACCTCCTCTCAGCCAGACTTCACCTCGATCCCCACCACCCTCCTCGTCACCTGCTGCTTGCACCGCTTCGTCCCACCACCCAGGTGGCGAATGCGACGCTGCGCGTGCTACTGGGCACCGTGCCGCGTGCCCTGCCGGGTGTGGTGTTCCTGTCCGGCGGCCAGAGCGAGGAGCTCGCCACCGCCCACATGGCCGCACTGGGCCGACTGGCGGCCGAGCGCAAGGCCGCCGGCAAGCCGCTGTGAGTGCCGGCGTTGCTGACCCATAGGCGTGCCGCGCCGTGCCGGTTTGGGCATGTCCACAAGCCTGTTGCCAGCGCCACCCCCGGGCTGCTTGCCTTGCCCACCAACACACAGCTGCTACCCTAGCTAACACTGCTACTGCCATAACACACGCCGCACTTCACACACACTGTCTCGGCCCCTGCGCTCCCGAACTCGCACGCAGGCCCTGGACGCTGTCCTTTTCCTTCGGCCGCGCGCTGCAGGCCAGTGCCATGAAGCTATGGCTGGCCGGCGACGTGCCCGCAGCCCAGCAGGCGCTGCTGGGCCGCGCAGCCGCCAACGCACTGGCGCAGCAGGGGCGCACACCGGAGGCCGCGGCGCCAGCGGTGCCAGTAGCCGCCGCGGCAGAGCCCACGGACACGGCGCAGCGGCGCTAAGTTTGCGGCCGCACGACCGCCATGCTATGCTTATTTTCCGACTGATAGTTTGCCGGGCTTTCTTTGCTGCTGCTGCTGCTGCTGCTGCTGGTAATGCTGATGCACCGCGCCTGTGTACTGCTGGTGGCCGTGCCGCCTCAGCAGACTTGCACCTCCACAAGAGCTTAGATGTGTCCGCCCACGTGGCCGGGGTGGTTGATGAAGTTTTTATCGCCGGCGGCGAAGACCTGTGAACACAGGAGCCCCAAATGGCACACCTGCTTAGGTAGTGAATGCGCTTACGGAGCTAAGGTGCGAATCAATTGGTCCAGGCGCGCGGCCGCGGCTGCATCGAATGACGAGGCCTGCTTGCGTGCCCTGCTGCGCTGCAAGTCCCCTGTCACATACTATCTTGCATCATCAGGGCCTCTTATACCAGCACCAAGCCCCATGTCATACCCCTGGCCAGGATGGGGCCTGAACCCCCACTCCAAGCGGATTCGCCCGGCCCGATGCCGCGTGCCCCAGCCCGCAGCCTCGTGCCTCCCAAATCTCCACCCAGCCAGGCAGCGAACCCACCGCCTCTGCCGTCTCCATTACGCAGTAGCCGACTACTATGCCTGTTATGATGCCGACGATGACCTGTCGCAGGGACAGATGCAGTGTAAAATGTGAGTATTACAGCGTGAATATGTGAGGACAGCAGCAGAGGCGACCCCGGGTATTATCAAGCAGCGCGGCCAGGCCGAATACTCGAAATCGAGTCGGAACCTTCTCAACCCAGACAGCTCTCCCGACGACCCCACCATCATGGCCTTCTCAAACGCTGAGACCGCTTGTTGGGGCTTTGCCATTTGCGAAACCCAAGAAAAACGAGGCGCGAAACTGGCAAACGAGTGTGGAACGGCCGGGGTTGAAGAAAGACACAATGCACAAGATAATATAGACGCACTCACACGCACGCACAACTTCGGGCTTCCATCAGGCGACGTGTTGGAACCGATCAGGAGCCAATTGGCGGAACGGCTGAGCCTTCTTGTGCAATGACAACTGAATTCAATTATTTGCATCGTTAATGATACAATGCACTAAAGCAAACACCGCTCAACTGTCGCGGCCTTGAGAATGGCTTCGCGTTTATCCCTGCCGGGCTCTTCCAGGCCTCGAGATATTGAGATAGTAACTAGCGTACCTTTCATCGCTCGCGGAGATGCTGGCAGGAGGTAGGCATGGCACTATAACCCAGGCCCCAGCAACAGCCAATTCCAAAGTTCCGCTCCGCGAGCAGCAGGGCAGGTCGGGATAATTGCTGGGGGCCCAGCACGCGGTGTACTGCATGTGTAGTAGGGGCCTGCGCGCATAGCAGACGGGGTATTTACACCACCTGCCCCGAATCCTCAGGCCGCCGAGCCACTCCCAACGCACCACCCGCGGCGGGTTGTGGCGACTTCTGGTGGCCGCGGTGGCGGTGTCGGCGGGTACAATGATGTTTGGGGCGTGGTGGTGGAGCTCACAGCTGCCTGAGAGCCAGAAGCGCGCGGCGGAGAGCGAGGCACTGCTGGCGCCGCCCAGCCAGACCTTCTGCAGCCGGGTGGGTCATTACGCGTGCGGCGTTGCTGCACGCGTAGTGCGTGCGCCTGGGATGCGTGCTGCTGGCGACTTGGGTTTGAAGATTTTGCAATTCATAGCCGTAGTTAATGCCGTCCTTGCGCGCGGGCGAGCATGGTAGGGTGATCGCAGCTTACGGGCCGGGTTACCACAGGCTGTCACCAACCCGTTCAATGCCGGCTGCATACCGTACACAGACACGACCCCCCATGGTGTGCGCCCATGGCGGCGACACCACACACGCGCCGCCCAACACGGTTTCCGCCTTCCGGAATGCCCTCGCAGCAGGGGCAGACTGCGTGGAGGTGAGCCATGCAGTACCGGTAGCAGGTTTCCACAGCCGTGTGAACCCCGGCGGGCAACCCCTCGCCCCCCAAAGCTCCCATCCTCCCCCGCATTGCGCCGATGGATCCACCACTTGACTTCCTGACATTGTGCACCACAGATTGATGCGGCGATGTCCAAAGACGGCGTGTTGATTGTGATGCACGTGCGCGAGCTGGCGCAGCTGCTGGGGGGCGGCCGCAAGGGCGTGCAGGTGTGTGGGGTCGGCCAGCGGACTGCCAGCGGACGGGTGTTGGGGTGGCGTTACTTGCGTACCGTGCTCTGTGCGGATGGATGGATTCAAGCGGCAGGGCGCGTGGAAAGGACTCTTGGGTCAAGTGATGCGGGCCCTGCACATTGACGCCGGCTGCCCTCGCCTGCACGCCCCATGCCCTCTTGGCCTGCGCTCCACTTCCAGGTGGGCGACCTGCCGTCTTCAGAGCTGCTGGCTCTGCGTTGGCCGAGCGGCGAATACGTGATGAGCGTGGAGGAGGCGGTGAAGCTGACGTCGCCGTTCGTGGACGTGGTGACGCTCGACGTCAAGAACTACAACGACAAGGTGAGCTCGCACTGGTCGCCTGTGGCAGAGCGGGGCATGTGTGCACTAGTGGACTGTGGACCTAGTGTGTTTCCCCGTGTCCATTCAGCGAACAGCACACGGCTGGGTCGACGTCCTGAAGCGACTCCATACCGGTACTGTGCACTGGCCCTTTGACTTGTCGAGTGTGCGATTGTGTGCCGCATGCGTGCCTCCGCACCCGCACGCCGCAGTCGGGCCAGCCGACCGACGAGCTGGCCATGGTGGAGGCGCTGGTGGGGCTGGTGTCGTCCACCCGCTGCACCAACTGCCTCATCTGGGCCAAGAGCGACCGCGTGGTGCGGCGCATTCTCGAGCTGTCGCCAGGTGGGCGAGCCGGCGAGGAGGAGGCGGGGGCGAGGCGGGGTAGGAGTGGTACTGGCGGTCCAACTAAGCACAGCTGAGGTCGAGGCTGTGTGCAGTGTCGCGCGGCGTGGCGTCGGCAGCCGCCAGTGCCGGCAGCTCACCAACACGGATCCTGGAGGCGGCGCTCGCGCGCCGTTCGGTTGGCCTGCTTGCCTGAGCCTGACTGGCTCGCACCCGCCGCCCGGCGCCCTTGCACCCCTTCCTGCACGCCCGCGCAGGCCAGCGCACGGGCTATATCGTCATGAACGAGACGGAGGAGAGCCGGCAGCTGGGCATGCACCACCCGCTGCGCTTCGGCGGGCCAGCGGCGGCGCCCTCGCCGCACCACCTGCGCGGCCAGGACCCGGCGCCGGGCGCGCCGGGCAGCGGCAGCGGCGGGGCGCTGCGGCAGCCCACCAGCGTGCACATGCAGCCAGCCGTGGTCGGGGTGCACTTCGCCATGGTGGAGCCGCAGCTGCTGGACGTGCTGCACGGTGCAGGTGCGCTGGTGCCGGCGGGCGCCGGGGCGCGTGTCTCCATCCAACATGTTTGGGTGGATTGTCGCAAGCTGTCGTTGGCCCCCTGCTTGCGCGAGGCCATGCCACCACCGCCCTCTGTGTCGCGCGTGCGCACGTGCGCAGGCAAGCAGCTGTTCGCGTGGACCATAAACCAGGCGGAGGTGCTGCGCGCGGTGCTGGACGTGGGCGTGGACGCGCTGGTCACCAACTACCCGCTCACGGCGCTGGAAGCCATCGATTCGCGCCTCACAAAGTGCGGCGGCGGCAGCCGCAACGGCGGCGGCCGCATCTGGCGCCCCAACGGCACGCGCAGCAGCGGCGCGGGCGCCGACGAAGAGGGGCCCCTGCTGCCTGGTGACTACTTGTGATGCGCAGGAAGAGGTGAAGCAGCTTATTATGAACTTATTATGAAGGTGGAGAGCGTCGCAAGGGTGGAGGAGGAAGATCCACGCGCGTTCCATGGCGGCGATGGGCGGCGGCAGCTGACCATGCGGCGGCGGGCGACCGGCAGCAGCAGCAGCAGCAGCAGCAGCAGCAGCAGCT
This sequence comes from Chlamydomonas incerta, assembly GCA_016834605.1. Lineage (NCBI taxonomy): Eukaryota > Viridiplantae > Chlorophyta > Chlorophyceae > Chlamydomonadales > Chlamydomonadaceae > Chlamydomonas > Chlamydomonas incerta. The sequence goes on from JAEHOC010000091.1 coordinate 162,756, forward strand.
GGCGCCTGAGGTGCAGGCTCGCAGCAGTGCGCCAGCCTGGCGCCGCCAAGGCGCCAAGGCGCCAGCATCAATCAAGTTAAGCCTGCCGCCTGCAGTGCGCCAGCATGGCAGTGCCGCCTGCAGTGCGACAGCATGGCCCGCGGGACCCACCGCTCACCATCAGCGGCGCGGCGCGGCGCTGCCGCCGTCCGCTTCCCCACCACCGCCGACCCCACCACCACCAATGCACGCTTGTCCGCCTGGTGGCCGGCGGCGCAGCTGGCACCAGTTCCACACCCGCACCGGGCCCACGCACCGCCTCGACGCGCGCGCTGGGGCGCGCTGGTACGAGCGTCGCCGCCGGGCGGGGCTGGTGGACGGCAATGCAAATTGGGCCCGCTGCGGACACAGCCAGCCGTGTCACCCATCTGCAACCGTGGCATGCACACAAGCTCCGCGCCCGCGCTCTGGACCCGCTGCTGCTGTACTGTCCAACAGCCCGGCCGCGCATGGGTGAGCTGCGCCCGCAGCCATGTGCCGACCGCTGGCCTGCGGCGCCGATCGTAAGCCGCAAGCATGCCGCTTGAAGTTTGCTGGATGGTTCAACTCGCTCCCCGCGGCTCCCTGCGCTGCCGTGACCACATCGGACAGCAGCTAGGCGAACGAAGTGAGAGCTTGGGGCATGCCATCGGGAGCGCGTGGACGTGTGTGGTTACTGCAGTGTGCGCGTAGCTGGCTAGTGGTGATTCGGCCGGCAGTCGGCTGTGTGCATCCTGTGCGCACACGTTCTGATGCATGCGGCCTGGGCCTAGCGCCCGGACAGTCCTGATATCACGCGGAGCAGGCTGCGTTGACCTGCGCGTGAATGCAATGGAGGTTTATCATGGGGGGGGGGGGCGCCAGCCAGCAGGCGAGGGGCGAGTCCCCGGCAGCTGCGTCATGCAGCGGAAAGTGATCGAGCAGTTAAGACGCGGGTCACAAAGTGTGTCGTGGTGTCGAGAGCTGTGTAAGAAATTAGGACAGATAGTGGGTCTTAGTATTGATTCGAAGGAGTAAGCCTGGCAGTCACGCAGGACAGTTTAGCTTGCGCGAAAGTCACCGCCCGCGCAGCTTGTAGTGAGAGCCCAGGCCACTCTGCGCAGCAATATTTCAATAATCTACGATGGCTGGCCACTATCCGACTATCGGTCCGCCTGCGATGCCGAAAGAGTCGGCCGAGCGGCAGCCTCTGATGGCAAACGCTGCGCCAATCAGCGTGGGCGTGGGATTTTATCAAGGTGACCATGCTGTAAATACTCTGAATTATGGTGCCCAGCACTGTGGGCCAGCATGCCCAAATTAGAACCCTATTCCCTATTGGGGCCCTGATGTTGGCGTCATGAACCAGCTCGACAAAGTTCCATTGCTGGCACTCATGTCAAAGTACCTGGTCGACCGTGGCAACCAGGGTGTTACATCCCTGGCATCCCGCGTGTCCGCCTCACCCGGTGCCACTCCCTGTTTTGGCTGAGTCCAAACACTGCCCCAACGTGGTCCGCCTACCCGATGTAGGCGCCGCTGCTCACCCAAACAACAACTTTGACCCCACCGGAAAGTATAAGCTGAAGTGCGAAGGTAAGAGATAACAGCCGTTCGGAGCGTTCTCCCGTCAACGAAGGGGCAGGGAGACGGTTGGCCTTCGCATCCCCGTCACACCAAGCACCGCCCGCCCAGACCCGCCAGTCACCACATCCCCACTAACCCGTACCCAACCTGCCAACCCACACAAAGGCGCATTTGCAGCGGTGGAATGCGCGATTGGCGAGGGTGATGGGCTGAAGAGCCAGGGCAGCGTGATGGTGACCATGAGCGGCAACGTGGACATTGACACGAAGATGGAGGGCGGGCTCGGGTCATCCCTGCTTCGCTGCTGCTGCGCTGGCGGGTCCATGTTCTTTAGCCACTACTCGTGAGTGGATTGCAAGCGCGTCCACTGGCGGACAGTGTGCGGGTGTGCGAGCAGCTGTGAGCCTGCCAGCCGGGTTGGTGCCTTGGTGGCTTGCAAGCCGGTGCAGCCAGTATGGCCTTGCACATCGACACCTTCTGGCCCGCTGCTGCAGGATCAAGCCGGGCCAGGGCCCTCGCGGTGACGTGCTGCTGGCGCCGCCCGTGCCTGGGGAGGTGCAGTTGCTCTACCTCGACGGTAGCAGCCCAGGCGAGTTTGTAGACTGATTGATTGGCGCATGTCGTGCACCGCTCGCGCATGTTTGGGTCTGACTGATGAGTGCACTCCCCACCACTGCACAGGCTGGGTGGTGCAGCCTGGCGGCTACCTGGCGTGCGACCACAGCATCAACGTCGGCGTGAAGATGCTGGACGTTGCGCAGGTGGGTGGCAGTAGCGAACACAGGGGTGCTTGTGTTGTGCTGTGCATCAGTGCCCTTCCCTCTTCACCGCATGTGTGCCCATCCATCTCATCTACCCATGCATGATGTGATTGATGTCCTATGGCATGCGACCCCCCTCCCAGGGCTGCTGCGGCGGCGAGGGCTTCTTCGTGATGGAGGCCAGTGGCCGCGGCCGGCTGCTCATCTGCTCCTACGGCGCCATCACGCGGTACGACCTGGCGCCAGGCGAGAAGCGGAAGATCGGTGAGTGTGGCTGGGGCGGCGGCGCCTGGGCACAGACAGGCGAGCTGGCTAGTACTTGCCTAATGGGGCCGATACTGCATCTGCTCTAGTGGCCAAGGGGCCCGATCAGTGATTCCACTGCCCCTACGCGCCGCCTCTGACACCTGCAGACAACGGGTACTGCGTTGCCTGGACCAGCGGCATGCAGTGGACCATTGCCAAGGCGGCTAAGGGGCTGTGGAATACCGTCGTCTCGGGCGAGGGGCTGGTTGCCAACTTCACGGGGCCCGGCACTGTGTTCGTGCAGACGCGCTCCATGCAGAACCTGGCCAACGCGCTCGTGCCGCACCTGCCAAAGACGGGCGGCGGCGGCGGTGGTGGTGGTGGTGTCGACATCAATCTGGGGTAGGGCTTGCGGTCAAGCACCTTAATGCCGACCATAGCTTGGAGGCCCCTGCTGTACGTCAATCTAATTAAGTGGTCTCAATACGGTACCGCGTGGTCGGAGACTCGGAGTGGCGCTGATGAAGACCGTTTCCTTTGGCAACTCCTGACGGGGCTCGTATCTTGTTTCCACGGAAATAACTGGGCCATGTTCTGAACGGTTCTGAACACGACAGTTGTGCCACTTGTGCGCCAGGACACCCAGGACGTGGAGTCACGTCCAGCAGCATCGGTTGCATGACTAGCATCTACCTTGTACCGCCTGATTCCACATGTAATATCTCTCTTGGCCCATGGCCCGCACCGCGCCCTTGTAAACTGACATCGGATATGCTTGAATCCGCGTGTAAAGTGAAGCCTCAGTAAGTAGAGTGCGTGCACGTGGCTACGCGGCAGGCATAGCCAGGGGCATCAGGCTAAAATTCGTGTTAACAACATCTCATGCTGAGTCACGCTCCATACGATAATACTTCGAAGTCCTGCCCCCATTTAAAAGCGTCCCGCTTTACAGCGCCCCCACCCTTGCATCAGGCTTGCATCACCGAAGTTCACTGCGTCGCACGCCCAGGAGTCGCGCAAACGTCCGACAACGCCTTCGAGGACCAATGTCGGCGAAGTGTGTGCTAGAGAATGCGAATGCCAAACGTTATCGTACGTCCTGACCTTGATTTCTGCCAGCAAATGACTTTCTCGTCGAGAGGCTTCCTCAGTTGCTGGAGTCGTCGCCGCCACCGCCGCCACCACCGCCGCTGGGCAGGTACGGCACAAGCGCGTTGGCCAGGTTCTGCATGGAGCGCGTCTGCACGAACACGGTGCCGGGCCCCGTGAAGTTGGCAACCAGCCCCTCGCCCGAGACGACGGTATTCCACAGCCCCTTAGCCGCCTTGGCGATGTTCCACTGCATGCCGCTGGTCCACGCCACACAGTACCCGTTGTCTGCAGGTGATAGAAGCGGCGCAAAAGGGGGCAGTGGATTCACTGATTGGGCCCCTTGGCCACTGGAGAAGATGCAGTGTCGGCGCCACGAGCCAAAAGCTTACGCTTGCTCGCCTTTCCTGTCTGTGCCCAGGCGCCGCCGCCCCAGCCACACTCACCGATCTTCCGCTTCTCGCCTGGCGCCAGGTCGTACCGCGTGATGGCGCCGTAGGAGCAGATGAGCAGCCGGCCGCGGCCACTGGCCTCCATCACGAAGAAGCCCTCGCCGCCGCAGCAGCCCTGGGAGGGGGGTCGCATGCCATGATACGTACATCATGCATGGGTAGTTGAGAGGGATGGGCACACATGCGGTGAAGAGGGAAGGCAAGTATCCTGGGCACTGATGCACAGCGCAGCACAAGCACCCCTGTGTTCGCTACTGCCACCCACCTGCGCAACGTCCAGCATCTTCACGCCGACGTTGATGCTGTGGTCGCACGCCAGGTAGCCGCCAGGCTGCACCACCCAGCCTGTCAGATGGGAAGTTGGGAACCCCAGCGGCAAAGAGCACGAGCAGTCATACCTCGATGTTGCGGTAACATCTCACCGAGCAAGGTGCCAGGGGCACACAAACTTTCTCGAGCAACTTTCCAGACCCTGTCTCACCCTGCACGCCGTCCATGTGCAGCAGCATGATCTCCCCAGGCACGGGCGGCGCCAGCAGCACGTCACCGCGAGGGCCCTGGCCCGGCTTGATCCTGCAGCAGAGGGCCAGAAGGTGTTGGTGTGCAAGGCCATACTGGCTGCACCGGCTTGCAAGCCACCAAGGCACCAACCCGGCTGGCAGGCTCACAGCTGCCCGCACACAGGCACACGCCCGCACACTGTCCGCCAGTTGACACGCTTGCAATCCACTCACGAGTAGTGGCTAAAGAACATGGACCCGCCAGCGCAGCAGCAGCGAAGCAGGGATGACCCGAGCCCGCCCTCCATTATCGTGTCGATGTCCACGTTGCCGCTCATGGTCACCATCACGCTGCCCTGGCTCTTCAGCCCATCGCTCTCACTAATCGCGCACTCCACTGCCACGAAGGCGCCTGCAAGAGCCCATGCCACACGGGCAGCACTGCTGGGCCGGGCCGGACTGTGGTATGGCGGAGGCTACGGCGAGGTGTCCGCTTGGGTGTCGGTGCTGCCGGCGGCCATCCGAAAGTGTGCCAGCCCTCGTCTACATACAGCTTCACAACCGCGCCTCTTACCCTCGCACTTAAGCTTGTACTTCCCCGAAGGATCAAAGTTGTTATGCTGCTGGGCGGCCGCGCCTGCGTCGAGCGGCGTAGGCCAGCGCATGCCAAAGAAACGCAAGCGGAGTCAGGGACAAGAGAGAGTAGCGCCGATATATGGCGCGCTGCTGACGACATGTCAGCGCCGTCACAGTACTATGCACAGCGACTTTAATTCAGGCTGCCCCGGAAACGCACGGCGCCTTGCGCGGCGGACTAAGACTTTATCGCCGCGGAGCGTTGGGCTGTGGCACCGCGTCTGCCTCAGTGCTACTTTGTAGACAAGTATGTAGCGAAGGCGACCAGGCGCACCTGCGTAGTGCACCTGGACCTCCTCAGCTTTGACCGGAGCGGCCATGTTCGCGCAGAAGCTCGTGGCGGAGTCTTATGTGGCCTGCTGTTAATTGAAAGTAATAGGCTATTATGTTTATGAGAGTGTAAGTGGAAAAACGATGTGGCACATTTCCAGATTCGCAACACCCCGCGCATGCGCATGCGAACTCCACGAGTCGACGCCCGCGGTTCCTGACGCCGTCGGTTTCCCCGCCTCGCTGTGTCAACCCCAGGCTCCAGAGGGTTTAACCCGCTTTCCTTGTCCTCATCTTGCTTACGCATCCATCACCTCCCCACAGCATAACAGCACGCCTCAATGCTCTCAATGCACGCCCTCGGGTTTTGTCACGGGGTTTTGCCCCTTGCGCCGGCGCCTCCTGAACCTCGCAGCCAGCCAGACCACCCAACGGCCCAAATCAGCGCGCGAACAGCCCTACACAAGAGCGCTTTACACCCGCGTCCAAACGCACATCGATAACGGGCCATGCCCTACTCCGCACAGGACGCTGTCTTCCAGGCTTCCGGCGATTGCCGGTGCCTGGGTGAAGTGTGCGCCTGTGTTGCATGCCATTGTCACTCCTTGCGCACACAAACACATTCCACATGTTCCAAGACGCCTGCATCATGGCGTGCACTATCCCCTGAGCGTCGCAGTGCAGTGGTATTGGCAAAACTGCTACTGCTGTCGGACACGCCGCCTCTGTCGACAGCAACAACGCGGGATCCCGTTGACGCGAATACCTCCTCGCAGGCACCTCTGCACATGGATGCCTTGCACGGCGACATCAGCATAACAATCAACATCTTTCACTCCGGTACATACAGCACCTGTCAATTCAGCTAGCAGCGTGCACACCCCTTCACGCCAACCAGCAACGCCATTGGTACAGTTGCATGCAGTCCGCGCTCCACGCCGTCATCCTGGGTCTCTCTCGCTCAGTCAATGTTGATATCGATGCCGTCACCGCCACCGCCGCCGCTGCTGGGCTTGGGTAGATATGGCACAAGCGCGTTGGCCAGGTTCTGCATGGAGCGCGTCTGCACGAACACGGTGCCGGGCCCCGTGAAGTTGGCAACCAGCCCCTCGCCCGAGACGACGGTATTCCACAGCCCCTTAGCCGCCTTGGCGATGTTCCACTGCATGCCGCTGGTCCACGCCACACAGTACCCGTTGTCTGCAGGTGATAGAAGCGGCGCAAAAGGGGGCAGTGGATTCACTGATTGGGCCCCTTGGCCACTGGAGAAGATGCAGTGTCGGCGCCACGAGCCAAAAGCTTACGCTTGCTCGCCTTTCCTGTCTGTGCCCAGGCGCCGCCGCCCCAGCCACACTCACCGATCTTCCGCTTCTCGCCTGGCGCCAGGTCGTACCGCGTGATGGCGCCGTAGGAGCAGATGAGCAGCCGGCCGCGGCCACTGGCCTCCATCACGAAGAAGCCCTCGCCGCCGCAGCAGCCCTGGGAGGGGGGTCGCATGCCATGATACGTACATCATGCATGGGTAGTTGAGAGGGATGGGCACACATGCGGTGAAGAGGGAAGGCAAGTATCCTGGGCACTGATGCACAGCGCAGCACAAGCACCCCTGTGTTCGCTACTGCCACCCACCTGCGCAACGTCCAGCATCTTCACGCCGACGTTGATGCTGTGGTCGCACGCCAGGTAGCCGCCAGGCTGCACCACCCAGCCTGTCAGATGGGAAGTTGGGAACCCCAGCGGCAAAGAGCACGAGCAGTCATACCTCGATGTTGCGGTAACATCTCACCGAGCAAGGTGCCAGGGGCACACAAACTTTCTCGAGCAACTTTCCAGACCCTGTCTCACCCTGCACGCCGTCCATGTGCAGCAGCATGATCTCCCCAGGCACGGGCGGCGCCAGCAGCACGTCACCGCGAGGGCCCTGGCCCGGCTTGATCCTGCAGCAGAGGGCCAGAAGGTGTTGGTGTGCAAGGCCATACTGGCTGCACCGGCTTGCAAGCCACCAAGGCACCAACCCGGCTGGCAGGCTCACAGCTGCCCGCACACAGGCACACGCCCGCACACTGTCCGCCAGTTGACACGCTTGCAATCCACTCACGAGTAGTGGCTAAAGAACATGGACCCGCCAGCGCAGCAGCAGCGAAGCAGGGATGACCCGAGCCCGCCCTCCATTATCGTGTCGATGTCCACGTTGCCGCTCATGGTCACCATCACGCTGCCCTGGCTCTTCAGCCCATCGCTCTCACTAATCGCGCACTCCACTGCCACGAAGGCGCCTGCAAGAGCACGCGATGCCATGCGGGCAGTCACTGCTGGGCCAGGCTGAGCCGGGCCGGACCTCGTGCTTCCGGCCGGCACTCAGCCTTCCGAGCGTGTCCGAAGCTTCACAACCGCGCCTCTTACCCTCGCACTTAAGCTTGTACTTCCCCGAAGGATCAAAGTTGTTATGCTGCTGGGCGGCCGCGCCTGCGTCGAGCGGCGTAGGCCAGCGCATGCCAAGGAAACGCAAGCGGAGTCAGGGACAAGAGAGCGTAGCGCCGATATATGGCGCGCTGCTGACGACATGTCAGCGCCGTCACAGTACTATGCTCAGCGGCTTTGGTTTCGCTGCCCTGGAAACGCACGCCTTGCGCGGCGGACTAAGACTTTATCGCCGCGGCGCGTTGGGCTGTGGCACCGAGTCTGCCGCAGTGCTACTTTGTAGACAAGTATGTAGCGAAGGCGACCAGGCGCACCTGCGTAGTGCACCTGGACCTCCTCAGCTTTGACCGGAGCGGCCATGTTTGCGAAGAAGCGTGGCGGAGTATGCGTACTCTCTATGATGGTATCTTGATACAGACTTTATGTGTTACAGCACATGTAAAGCAACAATATAATAAACAAGTATAACTAAACAAGAACAAGAAGATTGTCGACACTTTAACATTGTGGACCGCCTCAGTGAAATCCGTCACGCAGTGTCACATTAAATTGCAAACACGTGCGTTCAAACCATAGGATAGCTCAGAGGGCGCCTGACCGCGGGATCCAGCTGCGCTGAATGCCCCCGCTTCGGAAGGGCTGGATACCGCCGGCAATGTGCCTGGTTGGCATGCCTTCATCTGAGCTATATCAATATGGTCAAAGGCAGAGGGTAACAGAGGGAAGTTGGGGGATCGTTGGGCGCAGCTGCTGGCGGTGGACACTTCGCGGAACTGGTTCCAGACTGCGAAGGCGGGCGCGCGGGTGCATGTTCTTAATGGCTGCGCGCCCGTTCCTTCATAATACTCTCAACCTCCAGCTAGGTCTCATCAATTGTCGAATCGCGGTTCATGCGCTTGCAGCAACGCGAAGTGCTTCTCGTCCGAACGCGCCTCCTCGCCATCGCGTGCTGCTCTAGAGCCCAGGAACTTGCCGTTTCGGCTGCAGCGCCCCAGCAGACACGCACACACGCATCATATCCGTTCATAGCTCCATCAGAGGCGTGTTGTCTCCAAGGACGTGCCGCTCATGTCCGCCACGGCGTTCGCGAGGGGCTCGCTGCGGATGTTAGTGCTCATCGTAGCCGCCTTCCTCTCAGTCACATGTAAGTGACGGGGCCAAGCGCTTTACTCAGGCGCCATACACTGCACAGCGGAAGACTGCACCCGGGCGCCTGGCACACGGCCTGGCACCCGGCACCTGGCGCCTGGACACCCCGAACCCTTGTGTGCTCCGCGGACTTGGCTGTGGGAGGGTATGCAGCAACCCCAGGGGTGGTGACGTGGAGTTGGTCGCCTGGAAGCATCAGATGGCCCTGGCGTCTTGCACGCCTCGGACTGTCCCCTCTTGTAAGCTCGTGTGTTGCGGCGGGCGCGTTGTGTGCTGCAGATGCGAAGCAAGTCCTCCGCTGGTCGGATGAGTTCCGGGCGGGATGCACAGACACAAGTGTGTGCGTGAACGGCGGCATCGACCTACGCAAATGGTCGTTTGACCTGGGGGACGGCACGGACTACGGCCCCAACATGATCGGTGGGTGAAGGGACTTTGGCTGGCCCACATGCAGGACCTGTGCACCGGGGCCCAAGCCTTCCTTGGTGATCGACAAAGGGCAGTCACATTGGATCCCATGGCGCTAGTTGCCTACTGCAGCGCTAAGTGCTGTCATGCGCCCGTTCCACAGGCTGGGGCAACTGGCAGCGGCAGTGCCACACAAACTCGTCTGCCAACGCGCGCGTCGAGGCGTTCCCGGGCAAGACAGACGGCATGCTGGTTATCCAGGTGTGTGTGCATATCGCGCACCCTAGAAGCTAATGCATACAGTATATCTGTAGCAGTTTGCACAGTCTTTGTTGTCGCTTTCCCTTGTGCTCTCTAACATAATGCCAGGTGGCCTAGCTTTGTGACACAAACCGCCACCCCTTCGACCCTGACCAGGGTGGCTACTCGCCCCTCCGCACGTGCTACAATGAGAACGCCGCGCCGTCCACCACAAACTACACCAGCGCACGCCTCACCACTCGCAACACCGCCGCCTTCAAGTGGACCGGCACCGCCGGCAACAGCACGGCAGTTCGCATCGACGTCAGACTGCAGGTCCCCTCAGGTGACTACGGTAGCCAAGCGGGCGGGCAGAAGTCAGGCGCTTTGCCAGCGCGATGCTGAAAGGTGCCTGTGCCTGGCTGCGTGAGAGCTGTTTTCTGAGACGTTGCACACGTGGCTCCTCCAAACAGTGAGCGGCACGTGGCCCGCGGCGTGGATGCTGCCCACCACGGACAAGCGCTGGTGCAGCGGCTGCAGCGCGTACGGCGACGGCTGGTGCCTAGGCGGCGAGATCGGTGAGCGCATGCGCCTTGCGGGGTAGCTGCTGACTGTGACACGGCAAACCAGACCCTGAGTGGCTGACGCCCTTATTGGGCGTGCACCGCTACTCCAAGCTGAGCACGTGCAACACAATGTTCATCACGAGCGCACCTGCTCTTGGCCCTGCTGCCTGCCGAAGACATCATGGAGCACGTGAACACCAACAACTTCCTCATCGCCAACGTGCACTACGGCGGCCAGGCCAACGCGTCGTGGCTGGACTGCCACGAGAAAGTCGGTGAGTGCTGCCCTGGCTGCACTGGCCGCGCGCTGCCTCGCCCTCGCCGCGTCCCGTCCTTTCCACACCAGCGGACTTTGCCCCCACCTAAGCACGAGCCCCCAACTCCCAGCCGCACCCCAGTTATCCCATGAAACACCTCTCACCCACACCACCACCGCTCGCTGCCACGCCCTGTCCCAACTGCCTCCAGGCCGCTTCCGTGCCAGCAGCCGCGCATTCGCCTGGAACACCCTGAGCCTGGTGTGGGACTCCACCTACATCCGCTTCCTGGCCAACGGCAAGGAGTTCTCCCGCCTTAACGCCGGGGACTGGTACACGGGCGGGGCCGACCCCGCGGCCAACAAGTTCGCGCCGTTCGACCAGGACTTCTTCCTCATCCTGGACATGGCCATTGGCGGGCTGTACCCAGGTAGGTGCGGCCGTGCGCGGGGCAGGGGGAGAGGGCGTTTCCGGGCCCAGCAGCGCGGACGTGCGCCAAGACGCCTTTGCCTGGGCAGCGGCGGTTCGTGCCTGCGCGCCAAAGGCGCCTGGGGCTGAGACCTTTCCTGGTCCCACAAACGCCAATCTTGCTCTAAACGTGCGCCTACATGCGCCTGCCGCGCAGGTTTCAACATTGACGACGCCGCTGTTGCCGCGGGGAAGGCCCGCTACCACATCGACTACGTGCGCGTGTACGACTTACTGCCGTAACGCGGCGGCGCGGGGCGTCTGCAACAGCATGCAGCTTACAGCGATGCTGGCAATGCACGGCGGTCCGTATATGGGCATGTCCGAGTCTTACATCCGTACTTCGTCACCTCTTCTACTCCTGGAGTTCTTCTCTTCTCTTCAACTCGTGGGCATATGCTTCTCTTCCCGCTCTTCTTGACTACCTGAGTGCTCCTGTCTCCCCACTTTCTTCTTCGTCACGACCTCGTCTTCTCTTCACATTCTTGATCTCCAAGCAATATGCATCACGCCCACCGCGCGTGCGCAAGTGGCTCTCCGGTCGCCACCAAGCAGGACACAATACCCCCACATCAATGACCCGGGAACTCACACCAGTACTACGGCTGCGCGGGGACGCGCAGCTCCCACCCTGCAGCAGACCCGCAGCAGCCCCATAGCCCCGGCGCTACAGACCCAGCGCTACAGCCCGTTCCAGGGCAGCCTGCCCGAGAACATGTCTGGCCCGCAGTAGCCCAGCAGCGAGCGCATCTCGGGGCAGCGGCTGGGGTGGATGGGCCCCACCGCGAAGGGGTCGCGGCGCAGGCGCTTGGCCAGCAGCTCGCCGCCGCAGCCGTAGGGGTCGGCCGCGAAGGACGCCACAGTGCGCGCCTCGCCCTCCTGCGTCGTCGCACGTGTGTGCGTTAGAGATCACAAGGAAAAACGACAACAAAAGACTGTGCGTGCGGTGTAGCAAATCGCACGTGTGCGGCGCGGCAGGGGCGCAGAGAGGGATGGGCGGCACATTGAGGATTGGGTGGATAGTTGGTGATTGGCTGGGTGGGGCACTGGGCGGGTGCTAGCGGACAGCGCGTGTGAGGCGGAGGGCTGCGAGTGTGTGTGTTTATGCATCGGCGTGTGCTGCCGAAATGGAATGCAGGACATTCTGGATGTTTACATCTTCCATTGCTTCAATAGTACTGGGATTGCCATTGCAGTGGGCCTGGTTGTCCACGCAATCCCGTTTCAATTGCGAGCGCGCGGCAAGCTGGTTGGACACGTCCATTGCACGTGCCAGGGCAGATTAGGGTTGGCTGGTTGCCGCCGACATTTTGTGCTGACGACGCTGCATTTCACGCGCCTGCATCCCCCCATGTCATTAGCAGGGTGCATTCATGACGGACCCAGTGGTAGCCGCTGCCACAGCAGCCGCACCTTGCCCACAGACCGGGCCAATAGCAATGCAGGATGGCCGCGGGGGGTGGGGTGCCACCATGGCACGCGCAACGCGGCCCAATTCTGGTACGGCAGCCTCTTTTAACAAACTCTCTTGCACCTCGCCAGCGCCCCGCCCGACCCCGCCCAGCCCCACCCCGCCCGCCAGCTGCCCCCGCCTCACCTTGGCGCCCTTGGCCTCGGGCGGCACGGGCGTGCCCACGAAGCGGAAGTACTCGGACGGCCAGCGCACCGCGTCGCGGTGCAGCGTGCGGAAGCGCGCCTCCTTGAGCGTGTAGCTCACCACCGTGATGGTCTCCGGGTAGTGCCCCGCCAGCTCATAGAACCTGCGGTGCAAGCGGGGGCGGGCGTGGGGCCAGCGAGCGCGTGCGCGGAACTGGAGCGGGGGCGCAACTTCGGGATCGGGTTGTGGAGCGGCGCAGCGACCCAGCAACCCGTTTCCGCTCGCGCGCATGCATGCTGCACGCACGCCGATCTCCGTACGGCGGCCCCTCCACCCCGCGGCCCCGCGCACGCACCTGCAGAGGCTGAACAAGAGGTTTTCGAACGAGTCTCGCGCGTGCTCCTCCGTGAAGGTGCGGTTGCGCACCTGCAGGCATGGGAGCAGGCATTGCGCGGCGTCATGACGCAACTTCTTCCGCCCTTTCATGTCAAACCCAGCGACTCAGCCAGCCTCACGCCGCCTCACCTCAGCCTCCGCCCCTGTGCCCCCCTTTCGGTTCTGGAATGAACCACCTCCACCCCACCCCACCCTTTGCCATCGTCCCCGGAGCCCGCGCCACGCACCGCACTGCAGCCCCCACGCAACAGCCACAGTGCCATCCGCCCACCTCCGGGTGCCCGAACCAGTTGGCTGCCTCCGACACCACCCAGTAGCTCAGGCCCTCGCTGCGCGGCCCCGCCGCCCGCCGCGTCTGGCCGCCGCTGAACAGCAGCAGCGCCTCCGGGTCCAGCGCCGCCTCCTCGATGCCCAGGCGGATGTGGTCCAGAAACGACTGCGCCTCGCCTGGCAGGGGTGGTGGCGGTGGCGGCGGTGATGGTGGGCGCGGCGAGGGCAAGCAGCGGGGTGGAGGTGGGGGCGGGGGAGTCAGAAGCGCGGGAGCGGAGAAGCAGGAGAACATTGCGCCGCCATCGGAGCGCGGCCCTCACCTTTGACCTTCTGGTAGTCTTCAAGGAACCAGGACGACTCCTTGTTGGCTTCCGAGTAGTCCACCCCCTGCCACGATACCGCACGCACCACACGCGGGCACAGGTTGGAGCCCACGCGACCACTTCCGGTTGAACCGAGGGCACTGGTGCCAGGTGCGGACGGACAAGCGCGCAGCCACGCATGGTTCAATGGACGCCCCAAGTCCTGATGGCCAGCACAGCGCCGTGCGCGACACTTACGGTAGTCGGAACCGAGCAACTGGTGCTGCGGCTGTCACTAACAGACTTCTCCTGACAGCGGACGTGCCCGCATCGCCACGCCCCACACCCACAGCTCCACGCCCGCTTCCGCTTCTGTTTCCGAGCCCACTACCACGCCCATGCCCGCGACCACGCCCACGCCCGCGCCCATGCCCACGCTTGAAACCCCGCCTCCCACAAGTTGGACGGACGGACTCCACCCCCTCCCCACGCACACGCATACGCGCACGCACCGTGTACACGGCGTGCCCTGCCACAAGCACTAAGTTTTTCAAGGATGCCGCGGGGATTAGGGATTTCGCCTCGGATTCGAGTAGCCTCCTGTTGCGCTGCAGCGCGGCGTTCTCCGAGTTCCCTCGCCCGCTCAGATAGTATACGGCTGGCAGTAGCACCAAGGCCAGCAGCGATACGCGCACGCCTGTGCGTAGCCATCTCCTCTGTGCTGCTGACAGCTTTGATGGCTGTGCGGAATAGCCATACTGGGGCTCGCCGGGCAAATGGCCAGACGAAGTTCCACCAGCTGTGCCTATTCGTGTGTGACGACTGTGGACGCTATCATGACCAGCGTATACTGGAAGCATTATGCTTCACACGCGGGTTCACAAATGCTGTGAGGAGTTGCACCGTCGATTACAAGATGGAAACTTGTTTTGCTATCCGCAGCCTTTCCGTAGCCAGCGTGCCTTAGTTTTAATGGCTATGTCAAAATCCTCGCACTGAGAGAGTGTACTAATACTATCAACGTGCTGACCAAATCCCGGCCGCATGCGTGCCGAACCCCGAGCGCGCTGGGGCGCCCCTCCCCCCGCCCGGCATCCCTCCTGCCTGCCTTCCCCTAATAAGTACCGACAGACACGTTTGGGGGCACACGGACACGTTCAGGGCAACCAGAAGGGGCCCCTGCAAACCCACCATCTGCGTGCCCTTCTGATCGAGTGCGGAGGAAGCCGGCGCAGGCCGGCGGGCATGGGCGGCCGGGGCGGCTGCAGTTGCCAGGGGGCACTTGAGGCAGCCGCACATACTCGTGGGGTGGCGCTGCCACTCGCGCGCGCCACCGCGGGGCCGCAGCGGCAGGCATAGGTTTTGGCATAGTGGTTTGGGCCACCTGCGCACGCACCGCGGCGGCGGGGAACAGGTGAAGGTGAAATCCTGGGTGGTCTCATAGTGGACATCCGGGATACCGGGACACATTCTCCGCGGATCACCACAAAAGGTGTCCCCCACATGTGTCCCGGACATCCACTACTACGATGAGACGACCCAGGGCTTCACCTTCACGGCTTAACCAGTTCCCCACCAGTGCGTGCGTGCGTGCGAGCGAGGGTGGCGGCGACCCCTCCCCCCGCTGCCTGACTGCCTTCCCCGCAGACTGTTAAAGACATACACGCTCAGGGAATCGGGGCCACACGGACAGGTTTAGCGGCCGGCCATGCAGGTCGCTTGCACAACCCCAATCTGCCAGGCCCATGCAAAGCCGACGCGGACGCGGACGCGCAGTGCAAGCCTGCCGCCCTGGACCAAGACGTCAGATTTCAATACGGTGCTTTCACCCCATTCACCAACGCTCCAGGCGCCCTGGCGCCTGGGGCCATAACTTGCGCGTGCAGCTTGTCTCCAGTGCCCGCCACAGCCTTCCTCACTGCCCTCCCAAACACGCCCATGGACCGTCTCCTCGCACCGGCTGCAAAACAAGCACAGCGAGCCACACTGCTTCACTGACCCACTCCATGGAATCGATCTCGCCATCTCGGGCCCAGGGGGGCGCATCCGCGCACGTAACTGCGTGTAGCTACGTAATACCAAGTCAGCCCCGACAGTCACTACTAAGTTCGGGTACATCCCCCACTAACGCACTGCACACTTCCGCCCTGTAACACAGCAACTGCGGTGCTCTGCGCCACATCACCTCTCACACCTGCGAATTGCTGCACAGCACTCCAGCACGTGCACTAAGCCACTATCCGTTGTGGGAGGTGTTTGTGAGGCGCGTGTGTAGGTTTGATAAAGGACTGCCAAACAAGAAGTTTCAAGGAGTTCAGTACTCAACTTCACCAGCGCCGCATCGCCCTGATGCGCTTCACCCTGATGTGCTTTCGTTGTTGCACACATGCAGCGTCATCGACGCCTTCTCAATTTCCTTACAAACAACACCGACGCGTCCAATCCTACGTCAGGTGTCCTGGTGCCGTACTTCCCTTATTGAATCACTAAATGAAGGTTATGCGCAAAGCAATCAAGTATTAGTCAAGGCCATGTGCCCTGGACGTGGCAATCGGCAGGGCTGCGTTGCACAATGAGCCCGCACGGCGTAACCAACGCAAGCGTTCGTGCAGGCCGCGGTGCCGCCGACATCCCCCAACTGCCAATCGTTTCTCCTTGGCAAGCATTCGCTACCCCAAAGCTCCCCCAGCATGCTATGTCTCTGTTCCACTTCACAATTCGGAAACCTCAACCAAGCAATGATCAGCCATGTTCGCTGCCAGGTGCGCTACGCCTGGTGCGCCCATCGCTTTGAGCCACCCGCTAATCAAAGCGCACCCTCAAGGGTGCGACATTTATTGTAACATAAAATTGCTCTTTGTGTATGATATGCCGATGTGCGGCCCTGCACAGACCCATGATGCAGGTTACTGCCCGGCACCATGCTTCACGTGGGCATCGGTGCTCCTCGCCCTGCCATCCAACCTCAATGGTGCAGTGTGCCGGCTTGTGCCCTCAAAGCACACGGCGCAAATCATTGATATCAAGTGCAGTGCCAATGCACCCAGTTGGGATGTCCGCGCGCAACACGCGGTTCGAATGTCTCCGAAACTGTTCAATCCGAGTTCAACCGTGGCGGGGGGTGGACACACCACCCTGCCAACACTAAGCGCCAGCATCAACCAGCTGCTTCAATGCCCAACGCACAATGTCTTGCAGCTTCACTGCAGCCTCCTGCACAACCCGCCGCAGTGATGCAAGGACGCATTGGCGAACGCTCTGCAGCCCATGCCTGATCGCAGGAAATGCTATCCAGCCGAGACGTACGAAAGCCCAACTGCGAACAACCAATGCCCGCACGCAGAAGCACTAAGTCAAACAGCTCGGCGACGAGGCAGTGAGGATCGGACAACAGCGGGGACCCCAGTGCTTTGGAGTTGAAACCAAGAGCCCGTCGGCCCGCCATACAAATGCAGATCAACGCTGGTTGGCGCGACATGAATTACGTTCATTTCACGATACCATCGACGCACAAAATGAAGGAGCCAGTGCAAGCGCTAGTGCCAGTGCCCCATTGCTAGGCAGCCCCACCGCGCCAATCACAGCTGCTGTCCTGGATTGTGCAGAACACGACGGGCGGGGTCGGGGACTCAACGCCCGTCTATCCTGGGTGAAACACAACACAGCAGCGCCGTGAACCGACAAAGAGACCCAGACAGAACAGCCTACGCAATTCCAGTCCAGCAGTGTTGACACACCGCACGGGCACCCGGCACGCCACCTGGATCTTGTGCACGCGGCAGCATGCGCTGGAGCAGCAGTAGCGCACATCCGAGCCCTAGCCTGCAGCACCTGACTGCGCAATGTACACAATGCCGATCGCCCCCTTCCTGCCTCACTCCTGCTTGTCCTTCGCGCCCATCACTGCCCGCGCAAACCAGCGCACCAGGCCTCCACCGCGCGTCGCCGTGACACGAGTACCCGACTGCGCGCCCGCCAACGCTGATGCCGCCATCGTCGCCGCCGCTACCGCCGCTTTCTCAGCGGCACAGCGGGGCTGCAGCACAGCGCGCTCAAATGCCTGGCGCGCCCGCAACTCCAGCAGCAGCGCCAGACCCAGCGCCGCGAGGTTCTGCAGCGCGGCGCGCACCAGCGAGGGCAGCAGCAGCCCGCCGTAGCTGACGTGCGCGTAGATGTGCGTGTCGCTCAGCGTGGCCATGACGCGCTCGATCACCGCCACACGCATCACCACCTGTGCGGCGCAATCGTGTTCGCTCGTTACAGGGTGTGGGCATTCGTTACAGGGTGTGGAGGAGGAGCAGACCGCAGACCGCATGGCAGCAAGTCACGGGTGGGGTCCGGTGCAGCCCCCTGGTGCCTTCGGCCCGATGACAAACCAAACCGCCGCGCCAAGTGCCCAGTGCCTGTGGCCGCACCTGCTCCGCCAGAGGCTTAATAATCACAAGCATGATGACATCCATGTTTCCGCGTGTGAAGTGCGCCCAGGCGGTGGGGTAGGGCACCAGCCGCGCCAGCGTCAGGCCCACCACGCCCGCCTTGGTCGCCTCCGCCAGCAGCAGCAGCCAGTCGCGCCGGGCCAGGAAGGCGCGCGGCGCCGCCAGCCGCAGCAGGTAGGGGCCCAGCAGGCCTGTGGGAGCATGCGTGCTCGTGCTTAATGTGCGTGGTATGCGACCTTGCTGAGCTGGAGGAAAAAGGGGTTCGCCCGCAAAACCAGAGCACGGCGGGGCGTGATGGCCGGCCCGTCTGACTGCGACACTCACCGGCGTTGAAGATGACGTGCGTGAGCAGCTCCTGCCAGTCCGCGCGCCGCAGCAGCTCCAGCGCCGGCAGCAGGAACAGCAGCGCGAACACGGCGCCTGCAGCAACGCGCGCCACAACGGGAGGGAGGGAGGGAGGGGCCGCGCGTAAGGGACCGGACAGCAGCACACGCGGCGGACGGTTCCAGGCGGGCATGGGGCACCTGGCAGCGTGCGCTAGGCACGCCGTGAGCAGGTGCAGGAAGGCAACGCAACCACAAACAAAGGGCGCACCGTACGCACCGCAAGTGGCGTCCATGCGCGCCAGCGAGGCCGCGTGGAACAAGCGGTACTCCGCCTCCACCGCCGCCGCCGGGTAGCCGAGCAGCGCGGTGCGCAGCAGCTGCGGCGACGCCCAGCCTCCGTCGACCGGCGGCGCTGGCGCTGTCGTAAAAGCGTCGGGCACGCCCTTGCCCGCGTGTGCAGGAGCGGCCGGAGCGCAACCATCCTCCGACGCCCGCCCCTCCGACCGCGGCCCGGTCGTGCTGGTCGGCTCCGCCGCCGCGCCTTGGTGGTGCTGCGGCGCCGACTCCACCGCCGCCTTGCCGTCCTGCGGCTCCGGCGGCCCTTGCGCCAGCGGCTGTTCCTGCACGGCCGCCGCCGCCGCCGCGGCCGCGGCCGCCGCCGCCGCCGCGGCCGCGGCCGCCGCCGCCGCCGCGGCCTGGTGCGCCGCCAGCCGAATCATGGCCAGCTGGTTCAGCCCAACCAGGCGGGCGTATGCAGCCATGTCGGCCGGCGTGGCGCCGGTGTCGTCGCAAGAGGTGAACCACAGCGACGCCGCGGCGGGGAAGGCCTCCAGCAGCACCCACGCCACCTCGCCGCCGTCGTCCAGCGCGCAGCTGAGGTGCAGCGGCGTCAGGCCGCTGGGGCCGGGCGCGCCCACGTCCCACGCGAAGGGCGCGGCGCCCGTCGGCGCGGCGGCGGCCGCGCGGGGCCGCCACGCGCCAATGGCGCTCACCAGCGACAGCGCCTCATACGGCGACGCGCCGGCGGCTGCCGGCGCTGCCGCCGCGGCAAGCGGCGCCGCGGACTGCGCCGGCGGCGCCGCCGGCGGCGGCGCGGGCGCGGGCGCCGCCGGCGCCAGCGCCAGCAGCGCGCGCAGCAGCGCGGGCTGCCGCGCGGTGACGGCGAGGTGCAGCAGCCGCATGCCGCCCTCGCGCGCCGCCACCGCGCCGTCCACCTCCTCCAGCCGCAGCCCCAGCCGCCGCAGCCCGGCCAGCAGCTCCAGGCAGGTGGCGGCCCAGCCCTTGCGCAACGAGAACACCAGCAGCCCCACGCCCAGCAGCCGCATGCGCACCGACAGCAGCGGCGTGTGCGCCAGCAGCCCAGAGAAGGGCCCCGCGTTGGGGCCCAGGCTCAGGAGGGCGGAGGCGGAGGCGGAGGCAGGGGCCGTGCCGGAGCCGGCAGCCGGCGCGGCAGGGGCAATGGCGGCGGAGGGAGAAGAAGCGGCGTCGACGGGGGCGGAGCCGGGCGCCCGCGCCGAGGGCCAGTGGAGGCCCGGGGCTTGCACGGGCGCACCGGAGGCGATGGCGGCGGCGGCGCCGCCGCCGCCGCCGCCCAGGTCCTGCTGCGCGCTTTGCCCCGACGACAGCGCGGCCGGCCCGCTGGGGGTGGCGCCCGTCGCTGCGCCGCTGCTGCCGACGGCGCGGCTGGCGCCCGCGGCACCGGCGGCGGCGCCCCCTGCCACCATGCCGAGGTGCTCCTGCAGCAGCCGCAGCTGCCGCTCCACGTGCGCGTCCGAGGCGCGGTCCGCGCTGGCCTGCGTGGCCAGGGCCAGCAGCCGCGAGGCGGAGCTGCCGGAGCTGGCAGTGCCCGCGCCGCCGGAGCGCGCGGCGGCTGCGGCGGCGCCGCCCGCACTTGCAGTAGCAGCAGCAGCGCCGCCAGCAGCAGTAGCGGCGGCAGCGCCCAGCTCGTCGTCGTCGGCGCCCTCGGCAGCGCCGTCGGCGCCGCCGCCAGCTGCGGATGCGGGCGCGGGCGCCGCGGCGTGGAGCGGAATCGGTGCCGCGGCGGCTGTGCCGTAGGCAGGCCCGGGTCCGGGCACGGGCCCGGACAGGCCCATGCGCCGCTCGTAGGCGGCGGCGAGCGAGCTCACGCGCGAGGAGGCGCCGGAGCTGGCGGCATCTGAGCCGAGGTGCGGCTGAGCGTTGGAGGCCAGGAGTATGTCGGTGATGCTGCGAGCGGCGTGCGGGTGAGGGAGGGAGGGTGGGGAGGGAGGGGAGGTCAGGGCCAAAGGGTGCGATAGTGACTGGTGAGAAGCTGCTTGCAGGGGCGCTGGATCTACCCAGGCACGGCCAGACCGTCACGCCAGGTGCGGTATTTGACCAGGCACGGATCAGGCACGGTATCCAGTGCTGCCGCACACACACGACGCAGGCACCAGGAGGACCGCGAATCAGGAGCGCTGTGCTAGGGGATCACTCGCACACATTTCATGGTGCCAGATGCGCAGCTCTCAGCTCACCTGTCCCAACTGTGTAGGTCAGCGCCGTAGGGATCCCCGCCGGCCGACAGGCGCGGGTGGTGCGTCTGCGCCTGTGCGGTCGTGTCCAGGTCACCGCTGTCGGCGCGCACCGGACCCCGCTGCCCCACACTGCCGCCAGTGAGGCAGCCCGAGCTGTGGGAGTCATCATCAGCAAACGGCTGCGCACGCAGGCGGTACATGTCCACAACACGGCCAGCGCCTGCAGCGCCGCTGTCCGCGTGCGGCCCCGCCTGTCCAGCGCTGTCGCTGCCGCCGCTGCAGCGGTGCAGGTGATGCACGCCCTGGGTAGACCGCGGCGGCGAGCCGCCCGCAGACGACAGGAAGCCCTCACTCGCGGCGTCAGCCGTGATGTTGGCACCGTACTCGCCCGTGCTCTGCACTGGCCGGCCTACGCTGCGGCTGTGGCGGCGGCCTGCAGGAGCCTGCTGTGCGCCCCGCGGCCCCGCCGCGACAGGGCCAACAGGAGCGCCCGCCTGCGAGCCGCCTGCGCCTGCGCCTGCAGCGGCAGTGGTAGCAGCAGCCGCGAGGGACGGCCGCCCCGCGGCGCGCGGCTGCGAGCCGCTGCCCTCGCCGCTGCCAGGCGCCGCGCCGGCGGCGCCGCCCGAGCCCGAGGCCACGCTGGTGGAGCTGTCGAGCGGCAGCACCAACAGCCGGTTCAGGCCCTCGGGCGAGAGCAGCAGGTGGTGGTGCGCGGCGGTGGAGGTGGTGCTGGAGGCGGCGGGGGAGCGCAGCTGGTGGCTGCCGCCCGTTGCCAGCGCCGAGGCGGAGCCGGCGCCGCCCTCGGCCAGGGCGGCGCTGCTCTGGCGGCTGTAGGCGGCGGCGGTGGCGTGGCGGGTGTCGAGCACCGTCATGCCTCCTGCCCGGCCCGGCGGGGCGGCAGCGGCGGGTGCCATCACACCGGCGGCAGCGCGTGCAGCGGCCGCGGCCGCGGCCGCGGCCGCAGCCACAGCAGGAGGGCCCGCGTTGGCATGGGCGTGGGCATGTCTGGCGGCTCCCACGCCTGGCGCCGCCTCGAGCTGCGCGTACTCGTTCGGGTCGCTGATGGCGCGGGCGTAGGAGTTGTTGGCGCCGTCGCCGTGAGAGCCGGTGGCACCGGCAGCCGCGCTGGCGGCGGCAGTGCCCGAGGGCCCCGGGTTGCTGCTGTAGGCGACGCCGAGCGGCGCGTGGCCAGAGCCCTCAGGGGACGCTTCCGGCCGAACCCGGAGGTGTGACCGGGACGGCACAAGCGGTGCCGCCGCCGCCGCATCGCTTGCCGACTCTTCAATCAGTTCCTCGTCCTCTGTCAAAGCCGCAACAGCGCTGCCGGCAGCTCCCGCAAGCTGCTCCTCACCCTGGCTCAGCAGCCGCAGCAGCGAGCGACCGAAAAGGCCCAAGCGTGAGGCCACGCCTGCGCGCCCGCTGCTGGTGCCGCCGCTGGTGCCGCTGTAAAGCCCGTCACCGCCCGTGGGTGCTCCGCTTGCGGCAATGCTCATGCCCTGCGCGGACCGTAGCTGCAGCCCGCGCTGCAGCGCCCAGTCCTGCAGCTGCGGCTGCGGCGGTGCCTGTGGTTGCTGCGCGGCCTGTGCGCGGCCTAGAGCGGGCAAGTGCGCTGGCGGTGGCGCTGGTGCCGGCGCCGGCGCAGCGGCAGCGTTCCTCGCGCTCGCGGCTTCGCCAGGCGAGCAGGCGACGTAGTCCAGCCACAGACCCAGGTCCACCATCAGCCGCTGCACCAGCTCCGTGCTCATGCCGGCGCCGCCGCCCGCGTCCGTGCCGCCACCCTCGGATGGAGCCATGCCGCCCCCGGCCGCCGCGCCGCCGGAGGCGATGGAGCCGGCGGCGGCTTGCGGCCCCGCGCCACCGCCGTAGGCGCCGCCAGGGGCGCTGCTCTCGCCGGAGGCCATGCCCGTGAAGGAGGTGGCGGCGGCTGAGGAGGCGAGGCTGGTCACCTCCTGCCAGACCTGCAGCGGGGAGCATCGGGCAATGCGGCCGAGGACACATTTCAGCCAGCACATTCACGCATTTAACCACACGCGGCACGCCGCACAGCCTCCTCCCAGCCTCCTCCCAGCGTGCTCTGCACAGCGACACACCCCGGTCCGCACGCTCACCGCCAGGTTGGGCGCCACCAGCACCGGCTGCGCCGCGCCCAGCAGCCCGCCGCGCGAGCACTCCACGAACATCAGCCCCGGCGCCGTGGGCGCCGCCGGCAGCTGCAGGCACAGCACCTCGGCCCGCTGCAGCGCCTGCAGCGGCAGCACCCGGCTCAGCGCCTCCACTGGCATCTGGTCCCCCAGCAGCGAAGCGCGCACGGGGAGGTACGTGCCGCGGTACCGCACGTGCACCGCCAGCTGCCCGCCGCCGGAGGCAGCCACGTTGGCGGCGGCGGCCGCCGCCGCCGCGGCCGCCGCCGCCGCGTCAGCGGCGGCCGCGCTGCCGGACGGGCTGCTCTCCGCGGCAGAGGCGGCCGCCGCGGCCATGGCGGCTGCGGCGGCGGCCGCGGCGGCGCTGCCGCTGCTGCCCGGCGCCACGACCGTCTGCAGGTCGGTGCCAGCGGCGTACAAAATGAGGGGCCCCGGAGCGCCCGCCACCACGCACGGCGGCGACACGCACATGAGGTCCGGCGGCGTCAGGCCGGCGGCGGCGCGCACCGCCGCGGCGGCGGCGGCGGCCGCCGCAGCCGACGAGCCGCCGGTCGACGAGCCGCCGGCGCCGGCGCCGGCTTGCGCCGCGTTCAGGCGGACGTTCCAGGTGCCGCCTCCCTGCGGCAGCTGCAGCAGCACCTCCCGGCCGCCGCCCGCGATCTGCGACCCCAGCAGCTCGACCCACTCCACCGGGGACATCGCCTCCGCCAGTCGCTGCGCGCCGTGGCCGTCTCCGCCGCCCGGGGCGCCAAAGCCGGCGCTGAAACGGCCGCTGGCGCCGCTACTCGCTGCCGAGGTGGTCGCCCGCTGCGCTCCGCCGGCCTGGCTGCCGCCGCCCAGCATGTCGTTGAACGCGGCGGCGTCTTGTGATGACGCCGCATTGCCGTTGGCGCGGCGCGCCTGGCGCAGGAAGCGGGCAGAGGCGGTGCGCGAGCGAGCCAGCCGGCTGCCAGGCGCCGCCGGCCGCCCCAGACCTGCTGCGACTCCGGGCGCGAAGGCCGAGCCTGCGTTCACGTTGGAGAAGGTTCCCCCGGACAGCCTGCCCCCCGGCAGCGTATCCGCCGCCAGCACGGCCGCGCTCTCCGACGACACGCGCGTAGGCGCGTGCCGCACCCGCCCGCCCGCAGCGCCCGCGTCCTGCATCGCCGCTGCCGCCGCTGCTGTTGAGCGGTCCGTGTTGAGCAGCGCCGCGACGCGTGTAGCCGGCTGCGGCTCCTGCTCAGCGCCGCCCGCGGAGGAGCCGCGGCGCGGCTGCAGGTAGTGCTGCAGGCGGTGCGCCGTGGACGCATCGCCTTCGTCCGCTCCGTGCTGCTGCTGGTGCTGTTGCTGGTGCAGGTGCTGAGGCACGGGCGGACCTCGCAGCGGGCGCGGGTGCGGGTGCTCGGGCGGCGCGTGGTGGGGCGGCCCGGGCAGGGGCTGCAGGGGCGCGCCGCCGCCCGCGTGCATGTCCACCAGGTCGAGCACGATGTGGATGCAGCCTGCGAGCGGAGCAGCGGAAAGCGACCGCGTTCAGTACCTGGAGCACCCCAGATGTGACTACCGTAGCCTGCGCGCAAACCGTCCGTCGATCGGTCGGGCTGTCCGTCGGTCGGCAGACAACCGCGGGCCGTTCCCCCGCTCCCTCGGACTGGCCCCCCTACGCACCTTCCCGCACGTACACGCCAACCAGCGCCACGCCCTGCCCCTCCAGCGCGCGCAGGTAGGGCGCCGCCCAGGCGTCCGGGCGGGGCAGGTCGCAGGGGTGGCGGTCCGGCACCTTCAGCGCCACACGCCCCACCGTGAACACGGGGTGGTAGGGCTGCTCCATGGCCTGAGCGGGCGCGAGGGTGGTGGGAATGAGGGGCGGGATGAGGGTGGCAATGAGGGTGGGGAAGGCAGAGTTTGCAAGCGTTTCCGTTCGTTTTCGGCTGCGCAACCTGCACCCACCTGGCTGACGATGGCGCGCGCAAAGTCGTAGGCGGAGGCGGAGGGCGTGTCGGTGCTGCGCTGCGTGTCCAGCGAGGTGCGCTGCGAGGCCAGCAGCGGCGAGTGCTCCCGCAGCAGGTGCAGCCCCGGGTGCAGCGGCGTGCAGGCGCCCGACGCGTTCTTGGCGCTCAGCGCCCCGATGGAGCCGTCGGCCGAGCGCTTGGCGACCTGCTGTGCGATGCTGAGCGCTGAGCCGGGGGTGGTCGCTGCGCCGGCCGCGGCGATGATGGGGGCGAGCGCCGGGGGCGCGAGGGCGGCGGCGCCCGTGGCGCAGGACCCCGTGCTGCCCGAGCCGGCTCCGACGTAATCGTCTGGCGCCGCGTGCTGCCGCGCTGCAGCCAGCGCCAGGTCGGCACTATCCGTGACGGTGTCCTCAGAGGTTTCGCGCGCGAGCATGTGCTGCTCGTCGCGCCCATCGCGGGAGTGCAGACCCTTCGCGCGCTGACGCGCCTGTGGGGCGCAAGCCGAACAGCCGAAGCTTTCGCCTTCTCCACCTTCTGGAGGCACCTCGTGCGCTACGAGCGCGTCAGGACCATCCGCATCGGCCTCTACGCAACCCGTCGCATTGCTGCTCGCTCCGAGTAGGTTAGCCTGTGAGATGCCATCTCCAGAGCGCCGCTTTAATCCGTGGCGCCATCGGCCTAGCAGCAGGACGGTGGCGAAGGCCGCGACGAACAGGGCGACGCCTGCGCCGCTCAGCAGAAATTGCTGCATGGCTGCAACTACATAAGGTCCATAGAACTGCTGTCACAGCAGTAATGTTTTACTCAGCCGGTCCTGAGGGTCCTGAGCCTGCTCGACCGTACACGTCAGGGGCTCGCCTACACACCTAAATGATACATATGTAGTCAAGCTGCTCGAGGCTGTCGGAGGTTTTGGAAAGCCGCGGCTGAAGTCAAGCCAGTGCGACACTGTTTGGGAGCAAGGAAGCCCAGTATGGGTGCCGCTTCATGAAAACTGGTAATAAAACGGGACAAGTGAATAAGCGACTTGAGGATAGGCCGCCCTTGGGAAATGGGGACAGCGATGCGAGTTTCGAGTGCCGATCTTGCCCCTCAGGCCCTCCGGCGATTGACAGTGCCCCCAGGACCCCTCCACCGTAAATGACAGTGTGACACGCCGCACTTCATGTCGTGGTGCCCCCCCCCCATCCCCTTGGCGGACACGGGGGCTTAAATCCCTGAGATGTGCTTGGACGTCGGTCGCAGCTGAAGGGCCGTGTGTGTGGTGGTGGCCGGGAGGGGGGATGGTAGGACCAGGGCAAGGGCATGCCCCAGTAGTGGTGACAGATGAAGCAGCTGGAGAGACGTGCGTGTGGTGGTGGCCGGGAGGGGGGAGGGGGACTGGGTGGAGAGACTAAGCCCGTGCTCGACCACGCGCAGATGCGGCGCCTGTGCGCCACGGGCACGGCACACGGATGCACGACGATGGGGTGGACTCTCCTTGCAGTTACAGGACTGAAGAGATAGCGATGCAGACGAGCGTGTGTGATTATGTACATGCCTTGCTCACAGGCTCGCCCCACGGCCCCAGCAACAGAAGGCACGCCTTGTCTGCCCGCACAGCGCGCACGCTTCCCCGCCTTCCGGCGGCATACGCACGTCACAGTGTGGCTCACCCAGCGCGTACAGACTACTGACGTAATGTCGCCACGCGCACGTACGAACTTTGCAGTTCGTGTTATGTACTCGTTAAATTGCAAAACGTATATGAACGTCACCGCCACCTGCCGAACGCAAATAAGGCAACCGCGTTCCCGCGCCGGCACCTTCATCATCGCTGCCGTGCAGTCCTACAGCACCAGCGCTTTGCAGCGCCCATGCGGAGAGAGCCACTCTCACACAAACACAACCGCACAAAGGATCGTACTTGAGATATCAAGACTTGGTGGCTTGTCGTCAAATGGATGTGGGGAGGCCAGCGGCGGGCGCTTCAGCATACCGGAGACCTTGCGCTCCCGCATACCTAGCGGCCCGCATCGAGTGAACAATCAATGAGACTATGTATATGGGTCAAAGGAAGCGTCACGATCGCACAACGCAATGTGACCCAGGCCAGACACGGCTGCGCGGCATGTGAAAAATGCTGCAGTCCACATGAGGCCAACCTTTCAAAGCTAGAGCTCACTTGCTGGACAGGTGATGCCGGTATATGTGTGAGGATGCTTTGCCAACACGTCAACCGACGCGTCAACACGTGAAGTGGGAGATAGCCCTAGGCCAGCCAACGCAATCGCACCCCTGCTATAACGCGCACACACACCGGCACGCGTGTTAAACAAATACGGGCACAGACACATAGGAAGGGGTCACAAATGAAAATCAAGCCTCCCGAGTCGAAACATACGACTGGGGCACGGGTTACGCTCAGCACTTCGCCGCAACAAACTGCATCCAACTTGTGATGACACAATAAGCCATGTTGTGTGAACTCACAGGCGTTGCGGCCTGCGTTATGATATGCACACGCGCCTGTGCGGCACGCGCATGTCTGTCCGAGCAAGTCAGCGGCCAACGCACAAAGTCCAAACACCATGCAATCCTTGTGCAGGACCCATATCCGTGTCTTCATGCTCTGACCCGAAACCAAGCCGGAAAGGCAAGGACGTGCTTCTGTACAATCCTAGGTTTGCACACGCGCCTCCGCTCGTGGTTCTCCAAACACCACAAACAAAGTGTTACTCCAAACAAAGCCAACCTTCGTGCATATCAGACGGTCGCCATTCGCCAGGAGCGCTTGCCCCGGCTTCGGCCCGTCATGCTGCTGCAGCAGCACCCGACACTGCACGCGGCAGGCACCGTCCACGGCGTTGCCCCGCCACGGCGTGTGCGCGCACGCGCATGCGGGACACGCACCTGCCCACCCCTCCCTCAGTGCAGCCGGCAGTCCACAGGCACGGCGCATGCGGCTGCCCGGCGGCCTCGCCGCCGCGCCCACTCACTGGCCCGCGGTGCGCGGGTTGAAGCTGGACCAGGCGTTGTTCTTCATCTGCTCCAGCAGCGCCTTGCGCCGCATCTCGCGCTGCAGCTGGATGTTGTCCACGGGGCCGATCTTGCCGTCACCGTAGGTACCCATGCGCGCGCGCCGCATCTCGTAGGCGCGGCGCTCCTGCACACAGGCGCACACACGCACACACGCACGCAATGTCAGTCTCGTGTAGTCGTTTTCCCTTGTGCTCTTTAGCACACGCAAGGTGCAGCCGGGAGGCAGCGGAGGCGTCAGCTCGCGGCCTCGGTCAAGGGGCTCCGACGCCCGGCATGGCGCCGGCTGGCAACCCCTGCGCAGCCCACCAGCCTCCCCACAGCACGCCCCCACACGCCCCACAGCCCGCGCCTCACCTCCTCCGAGGCGCCCTCCGGCGGCGGCTCCTCCACCCGCGCGCCGTTGCCCGGCACGCCCTCGTCCAGCTCCTCCATGTCCACATCGCGGGCCATGGAGCGCCCGGCGCGCATGTCGGCGAAGCGGAACTGGCGCGTGGTGCGGTGGCCCGAGGCGGCGTTGCCATCGCGGCCGCCGCCGTCGCCGCCGCCAGCCGCGCGGCCGCCGTCCTCTCCGTCGGCCTCCTCGTCTTCGGGAAGCTGTGTATCGGTGGGAGGAGATCGGAACGCCGAAGGCGGGCGTTATTTAAGAGGGCGATAGAGGCAGAACAGTGGCAGGGCCGTCAAGCCACAAGGAGGCACATCGAGACGGCACAGCTACGAAACAGCGCCAAACTCACGTTGCCAAGGCCGGGAGCGAACTTGACCTCGCGCGCGGCGCGGCCAGTGGCGGCGGCGGCGCCGCCAGCCGCGGCGGCCGCGGCCGCGGCAGCCGCCGCGGCCTCGGGGTCGAAGGCGCCGTCGGAGCCGCCGCCGCCGGGACGCTGGAAGTCGCGGAGGTTGGCGGGCATGCCGTTGCGCACCGCCGCGGTGGACGCGGCATCTGCGGGCAGGTCCGCCGGCGGCGCATCAAAGTCGCCACCATGGCCACCGGCGTTGGGCCGGTTGAAGCGGACGGTGCGGTTGCCGCTGGCGGCTGCGCCGCCAAACGCCGCAGCAGCGGCCGCGGCGGCGGCCTCGTCGTCGTCGAGGTCACCGTGGCTGCCGGCGTTGGGGCGGTTAAAGCGGACGGTGCGGTTGCCACTCGCGGCGGCGCCGCCGGCGGCCGCTGCTGCGGCTGCGGCGGCGTCATCGTCGTCCAGGCCGCCATGGCCGCCGGCACCCGGGCGGTTAAAGCGGACCGTGCGGTTGCCGCCAGCCGCGGCGGCGGCGCCCGCGGCGCCGCCAGCAGCAGCGGCAGCGTCGGGATCGAAGTTGCCGTCAGTCGCGCCGCCGGGGCGGTTGAAGCGCACGGTCCGGTTGCCGCCCGCGGCGGCGCCGCCAGCCGCCGCAGCCGCACCAGCGGCGGCGCCAGTCTCAGGGTCGAAGTCACTGGCAGCGCCGCCGCCAGGGCGGTTGAAGCGGACAGTGCAGTTGCCGCCCGCTGCCGCGCCCGCGGCGCCCGCGGCGCCCATTTCGGGATCGAAGTCGCCGCTGAAGCCGCCGCCGGGCTTGTTAAAGCGCACGGTGCGGTTGCCGCCGGCACCAGCGCCCGCGGCCGCGCCGGCGGCGCCACCAGCGCCGAAGCCAAGCTCGGGATCCAGGTCCGCGCCCGAGCGGTCGAAGCGCTGCGGCCCGCTGTGCGACATGCGCGGCGCGGCAGCGCCACCGGCGCCCGCGCCGGCAGCGGCGCCCAGCGCCGCCGCAAACTCACCACCGGCGGCGGCGCTGCCGCCGCCGACGCGGATGTCGGGATCGCTGCTGGTGGCGAAGCCGCCGGCGGCGCCGCCGGCGCCGACGCCGAAGGCGGCGGCGGACGCAGCCTCACGCGGCTCGGCGTACACGGCGTTGTTGTGCATGAAGATGGACGGCAGGCCGCTGCCGCTGCCGCGGCGGCCGACGTTGCCGCTGGGCGAGCCGCGGCCGCTGCCGCTGCCGCCGCCGGCGCCGCCGCCGCCGGCGGCGAACATCTTCGCGGCGGCGGCGGCGACGGCGGCCGCGGCCGCCTCGATGCCGCTAGTTGAGGTGCGGGCGGCGGGGCCTGCGCTGCCGACACCGCTCGCCGACATGCGGCCGGCCGGCGACGCCGCCGCGCCGCCCACGCCCATGCCGTTGTTGCTGACGCTGCGGCGGCCGCCAGGGCTCATGCCCAGGCCGAAGCCGGCGGCGGCGCCGGCGGCGGCGGCGCCGGCGCCGGCCGCCCCGCCCAGGGCCGCCTGCAGCGCGCCGGCGGAGGCTCCGAACGCCGCCTCCTCGTCCACCTCGGGCAGTGTCGACATATCACCGGCACCGGCGCCGCCCGCGCCCGCGGCGCCGCCCATGCGGCCCATAGCCGAGCCGCCGACGCCGGCTCCGGCCTTGAGCGCGGGGCTGCCCGAAGGCGACGCCCACTGGCCGGCCGCACCTGCGGCTCCGCCGGCCGCGCCGGCCGCTCCTCCGCTGGCAGCGCCGGCGCCGCCAGCTCCTCCGCCCGCGGCGGCGCCCGCGGCCGCGGCACCTGCAGCGCCGGCACTGGCTGCCGCGGCGGCGGCGGCCTTGTTGCCGCCGAAGAGGCCGCCGAACATGCGGCCGAAGAAGCCGCCGCCGCCCGCAGCAGCGGCGCCACCAGCGGCCGCACCGCCAGTGCCGCCAGCTGCGGCACCGGCAGCCGCGCCGCCGGCACCGACACCGGCTCCGCCGGCTCCGCCGCTGCCGGCACCCCAGCGCATGCTCTTGCCGGTCTCTCCGACCTTCAGGGCCTGGACCTCACCGCCGCCGCCGCCGCCGCCACCAAAGAAACGGGACATGCCGCCGCGGCCGCCGGCAGCGGCGCCTGCAGCGCCCGCAGCGCCGGCAGCACCCGCAGCGCCAGCAGCCATCGCTGCGCCAGCGCCCATGGAGAAGGAATCACCGGCGTCCTGCATTACAAGGCGCGCAAACAGCAGCAACCTAACTTAGCAGTGGCCAACTTCAATATAAAATACTGTGGCACCGTATCTTCACTGTGTCAGGGCATGTAGAACTGACACCTCCTTCGCGGCTTACCGGCAGGGTGGGCAAGCGCATCGACGCCGCGGCATAGCTGCTGCCCAGCAGGGGCCCACCCGCACCGCCCGCGCCACCGCCCGCGGCGGCTCCGGCAGCGCCGCCAGCGGCGGCTGCCGCTGTGGCGGCGGCGGCCTCCGGCGAGCGCACGAACAGGTTGACGTTGCTGGCGCGCACATCGCCGGCGCTCGCCTCCTGTGAGAGCGCATGGCAGCCAACAGCGACGCCAAGACGCACCGGTGAGACTTGCGCGGCTTTGTTATTAGCCGTGAACATTCCGCCGGCTCACCCCTATCCAGGCAGCCACCAGCCACCAGCCACCATCCCACACCACCATCCCACATCACCATCCCACACCACCAGCCCTAGCCGTAGCCCCCACCCTGGACTGCTGACGCACCTCGGCAAGAGCCTCCATGCCGCCGCCGCCGATCCTGCCGGCGCGCAGCTGCTCCTCCAGCGCCTTGGCGGCCGCGTGGTCCAGCGACGCCGTCGGCAGCGTGCCCGGCATCAGCGCCGCCGCCGAGGCCGCGCCGGCTGCGGCGCCGCCAGCGCCTGCAGCGCCCGCGCCACCCGTAGTGGAGCCGTGGCGCAGGCCGGGCAGCACAGCCTTGGCGAACGGGTCGGCGGCGCCGCCGGCGGCGCCAGCCGCGGCAGCGGCGGCGGCTGCCGCCGCCGTCGTGCCAGCGCCGGCGCCGAAGGCGCCGGCGCCCTCGCCGCCGGCAGAGCCGGCCGCTCCACCGGCTCCGGGGCTGGTGCCAACCTCGGGAATAGCGCCGACGCTGGGACGCTGCAGCGGCGCCAGGGCAGACTTGCGCGCCGCGATTGCCGGAAGCGCGCCCTTGAGGCCGAGCGCGGCGGCGGCGGCGGCCGCCGCCGCCATGTCGGCGGCGCTGCCCACGCGGCCGGCGTGCGTGGGCAGGAGCAGCTTGTCGGCAGCGGCGCCGGCGCCGAGCGCGGGCGCGTGGGCGGCCAGGGAGGGGTCCAGCTCCGGGAGCTTGTGCATGGGCGCACGGATGGGAGGCAGCACGGCCTTGTGCGCGCCCGCTGCGCCGGCTGCGCCGGCTGCGCCGGCTGCGCCCGCAGCAGCGGCGGCGGCGGCTGCGCCGCCGTCGCCGAGCAGGTCCGGCGGCGCGCCCGCGGCCGCAGCGCCGACGGGCAGGCCGGCGGCGTTCGCGTCGCCGGCTCCGGCGCCCGCCGCGCCATCGCCAGCACCGGCACCAGCGCCGCCGGCACCAGGTGTGGCATCGCTGCCACCCATGCCCTGGCCCGACCGGCGGGCCGCAGCAGCACCCGCGCCAATCGCAGCCGCGCCGGCGGCGGCGGCGCCCAAGCCCACGCCCACGCCGGCGGTGCCGCCCTCGCTCGCTCCGAACCCGCCGGCGCCGCCGGCGCCGGCGGCATCCAGCGTCTCGACGTCGGGCAACTCGGAAATGACGTTCTCCTCCCACTCGCCGGGCACAGCGTTGGGGCCCTTCATGGCGCGAGCCGCATTGGCCTGGCCGGACAGAGGGCCGCCCGCGGGCGTCGCCGCGCCCGCCGCCGCGCCGGCGGCGGCAAGGGCGGCGGCGGCCGCCGCCGCGACGTTGGGGTCGCGACCGAACGTGACCGCCGCCGCCGTCGACAGGTTGCGGAAGAGCTTGCGCAGCAGGGCGCCGCCGCCCACGGCGGCGGCGCCGCCGGCGGCCGCGCCGGCGGCGGGCGTGGCCCAGTTCACGGCGCCGGCGCCTTCGCCGCCGGCTGCGCCGCCGGCGCCGTCGGGGCCGCCGGCGCCGCCATCTGGACCGGCGGGCTCACCCTCGGGGCCTCCCGGCGGGGCGCCGGCGCGGGCTGCGGGGCCGCTGGCTGTGTCGGCCTTGCCCGGCTCGGCCTGGGCGGAAACGTTGAAACCGGTCTGCGTGGCGACAGAACAAAACATAGAACAGCAATCCTCAGTTTGCAGGCTCAGTAAGCACACACGATGCCAATGATACTGGGCATCCATTCGTGTTGCAATGCCGTGGATCCGGATCTGGGCTTCCTCAAGGAATACTGCCGTACAGTACCGTACCGTACCGTACCGCACCCCCCGGCACTCGCCTTCTTCTTGTACATGTACAGCGCCAGGGCTACAGCCGCCAGCACCGCCGCGCCCACCACCGCCGCCACGATGGGGATGATGGGCACGCCGCCGCCGCTGCTGCTGCCGCCGCCGCCCGCCGCCGCGGCCGAGCTGGTGGTGGCGCCGGCGCCCAGCATCGCCGCCGCGTCGGCGGGCGCCATCTGGGTGACGGCGCAGCCGCTGACGGTGGCGCCGCCGGCGGCGGCGCCGCCGGACGCGGCCAGCGCTGACGTCAGCACGTTGGCGAAGGCGGCGCAGTTGGGCACGGAGCCGCCGGGCAGCATGAAGGCGCGGAGCTACGCAACAGGCGTGAGAGGCGTGGGAGGTGTGAGACGGGTGGCGGGAAGCGCGGGCTGGCCGGCACTCGGCAGAGCAAGGCGGCACCACCCCCAAACCCTGCACCCAGCACCCAGGTGCGGCCCCAACCCCGGCCTCCCGACCCAGCTCCCCCAGACCCAGCTTGCCGCCCCCCCCCCCGGCCCGGCGCTCACCGCCGTGCCGGTGACGGCCCAGCTGCCCGCCAGCAGCCCCAGCGGGCACACGCCGGCGATGCCGCCGCTGCCCAGCGCGCCGTACACTGCGGCCTTGAAGCCGTCCATGGGCACCGAGGGGTTCACCTTGAAGGTGATGTCGGACTTGACCGTGGGGAAGCAGGTCTGGGGCGGGGCGGGGCAGGCAGCAGGCGGCAGGGGGGTTTCAAAGATGGTACGTAAGGGGGGGGGCAGGGAGGATCAGCTGCCCGGAACAGTAGACGAGATGCGCGAGAATGCTGCACGCGTGTACGGTAGGTAGACATGCAAGCGGCACGCCAAAGCCGGGCGTCCAGGACCCGCCGCCCCCCGGTCCCACTGCGACCCACCACGTCAGCCAACAGGTCGCGGCCAAGCAGCCGCCGCCGGCTGGCGTGCCGGTGCCGCGCGGCGCCGCCGCTGTCGGGCGCGCACGCCGTGGACACGTTGGCGGCGGGGAAGTTTAGGCTGCCCGCCAGCGCCGACACCAGCGCGCCCTGCACCGCCGGCTCGCAGGAGGCGTAGGGCGAGTCGCCCTGGAAGCGGGCGGTGGCGGTGAGGTAGTTGTAGTCCAGCGACACGACGGCGCCGGGGATGACGGGCAGCGGGTCGCCGGGGGCCAGGGTGGTGTTGAGCAACACGAGCGCCGACAGCACCGGCGTGGCGTTGGCGGGCGCGGGCGGCGCGGGCGAGGGCGGCAGCGCAAAGTCGCCGGCGGGCGCGGGCGAGGGCGGCTCGGTGGATCCGGATCCGGAGCTGCCGGGGCCGGATCCGGGGCTGGATCCCGGGCCGGAGCCCGGGCTGGAGCCGGAGGGCCCGGCGCCGGGCGCGGAGCCGCTGTTGCCGGGCTCGGAGCCGGAGCCGGAGCCGGAGCCGCCGGTGGCGGAGGGCGGCGGCGAGGGCGGCGAGGGAGGCGAGGGCGGGGCCGGGGGTGGTGAGGGCGGAGAGGGCGGCTCCGGCGGCGGGCTGGGCGGCGTGGGAGGAGGCGGGGGGCTGGGAGGTGGAGGCGGGGGGCTGGGTGGGGCCGGCGGCGTGCCGCCGCTGCCTCCGTTGCCACCACCGCCGCCATGTGGCGGCGGCGCGCTGCCACTGCCACCGACGGGCGGCTGCGGCGGTGACGGCGGCGAGGGGGGTTCAGGGCTGGGCGGGGGCGATGGAGAGGGAGGCTGCGGCGGATCGGGCGGCGGTGAGGGTGGCAGCGGCGGCGAAGGCGGAGACGGCGCCGGGCTGGGCGGTAGCGGCGGCGAAGGGCTTGGCGGTGCCGGGCTTGGTGGGCCGGGCGGGACCGGCGGCGAGGGAGGCGACGGCGGAAGCAGCGGCGGCGAAGGCGGCGGAGAGGGAGGCCGCGGCGGCGGGCTGGGCGGATGCGGAGGGTTCGGCGCGGGGCTGGGAGGGCGCGGGGGCGGGTGCGGCGGGCGGGGGCTGGGCGGCTCCGGGCTCGGCGGCACGGGGCTGGGCGGCGCGGGGCTGGGTGGCAGGGGCGGCGAAGGCGGCGAGGGGGGCGGCGGGAAGGGCACGTTGTGGCACTCTGTGGTGAAGCCGCAGGCCAGGGTCACGTTCAGGTAGGCGCACGCGGCGTTGCCGTTGTCCGCGGTGGGGGCCACGGTGCTGAAGGGCGTGCCCGCCCACAGCGTGGTGGCGGCCGCCGCGGGGCCCAGGGCGCAGGACTGCAGGCAAGAGCGAGCCAGGCCGGGAAGGTGAGTATTGGCTCGTGCGAGCGCGTGTATGGTGGCGGCACAGCACGGCACGGCACACGGATGCTTAAGCGCGGGGTGCGCGTACACTCACGTCGGCCGCCACGCTGTCCAGCGCCAGCCACAGCTGCAGCGACAGGGTGGTGGGCGGCGTGTCCACGGTGCACGTCAGCAGCGGCGCCACGCCCAGCAGCACCTCCGACACGCCGCCGCCGGCGGCGGCGCTGCAGGGCCGCTCGGTTCGCAGGCCCACGGAGGAGGCGGAAGCCACGGCCTGCAGCAGCTGGCGGCGCCGGTGGTGGTGGTGCGCGGCGGAGTTGCCGAGGAAGGGCGCGTTGGGGCAGGCGGAGGTGGAGAAGGAGGTGCGCAGCTCCACGCCTGCGGTCGCGAACACACCAAGGCAAAAGGCAAACGGCACAGGCGGCCAGGCGAAAGCGTCGTTTTCGCGGCACAGTTTCCATCGCACCGGGCCCGACAATCGCCTATGCAGGTCGGAGCCCTTAACACACGGCATGTGTTGCAGCTAGCTGCGAACGGCCCCGGCGGGGCAACGGCCATGCCATGCTGCAAGCAAGGCTGGGCGCTCACCGATGCTGGACAGCACGGGCGAGAAGGCCGGCACGCCGCCGCCGGGCGCGGGCGCCGCCGCCGCCAGCTGCAGGTCCAGGCTGATGGCGGTGGCGTTGTGCGGCCGTACGGTGATGGATCCGAAATCCAGGAACGCGGCGGTGCCGTACAGCCTGCCCGCGCGCGCCGAGACCTGCAGGCAGCCCGGCCCCGGCGGCGGCGCGGGCGGCGCGGGTGGTGCCGGCGAGGGAGGCGCCGGCGAGGGAGGCGGTGAGGGCGGCCGCGGCGGCCTGCGCGGCGGGCTCGGCGGCCGGGGCGCAGGTGGCGACGGTGCGGGCGAGGGAGGCGCGGGAGGGGAGGGCGGGGTGGGAGGCGCGGGCGGCGTGGGGCTAGGAGGCGCCGGCGGCGAAGGCGCCGGGGACGGCGGCAGGGGCGGCGAAGGCGGCGACGGCGCCGGGCTCGGCGGTGAAGGCGGGGCAGGCGGTGGCAGCGGCGGCAGTGGGGGCGACACCGGGCTTGGGGAAGCTGGTTCAGGCGAGGGAGGCGCCGGTGAGGGCGGTGGTGAAGGAGGAGACGGAGGCACGGGCGGCTGCGGAGGCTTGGGGCTGGGCGGCGCCGGCGGCGAGGGCGGGCGCGGCGGGAAGTTGGGCGGGAAGTTGGGCGGCGGAGGAGGAGGAGGAGGGGGAGGAGGCGGGGCTGATGGCGCATTAGCCGCCCGAGGGGGGCGCGGGGGCGGCCGGGGCGGCCGTGGAGGCGGCCAGGGCCGCCGGGGCATGTAGGGCGCGCGCGGAGGCGGCGACGGCGGCTCGGGAGGCGGCGACGGCGGGTGCGGGGGTGCCGGCGGCGGGCTGGGCGGGTCCGGCACGGTCTTTCGCGGCGGCGAGGGTGGCGGGTTGGGGCGCCTGGGGCGCCGAGGCGGGCTCGGCGGGCTGGGCGGCTTGGGTGAGGGCGGCGCGGGGCTGGGGGGCTTGGGCGGGCTGGGCGGGGACGGCGGGGACGGGCTGGGCGGGCGAGGGCTCGGCGGTGGGCTGGGCGGCCGAGGGCTGGGCGGGCTGGGCGGCTGAGGCGGCGCCGGACTGGGGGGCTTGGGCGGCGGGCTGGGTGGCCGAGGCGGTGCCGGGCTGGGCGGCTCGGGCGAAGGGGGCCGAGGAGGCGCGGGGCTGGGCGGCTCGGGGGAGGGTGGTGGGCTGGGCGAGGGAGGCTCCGGAGGCGACGGCGGTGGGCTGGGCGGCAGAGGCGGGGGGCTCGGAGGCAGCGGCGGCTCCGGGCTCGGCGGGCTGTTGGGGGCAAGGGAGGTGCGTTGAGTATAGAGGGCGCAACAGCAACGGGCGGGCTCAAGCCTTTCATCAAACCCTACGTAATTCACTAGGTAGACCTGCGGCACTTACTAGGGAGGCGCCGGCGACGGCGGCTGCGGAGGCGGGCTCGGCGGGTGCGGCGACGGCGGCGGCAGCGGCGGCACGGGACTGGGAGGATACGGCGGCGCCGGCGGCATCGGCGGCGCCGGGCTCGGCGGGACGGGCGAGGGAGGTGCCGGGCTGGGAGGCAGCGGCGATGGAGGCAGCGGGAGCATCGGCGGCTCAGGCGAGGGGGGCGCCGGGCTCGGCGGCGCCGGGCTCGGCGGCGCGGGGCTCGGCGGCGGCGACGGCGCTGGCGGCGACGGCGGCGCAGGCGGCGGGCTGGGCGGCGTCGGCGGTTCCGGAGGCGACGGTGGCGGTGACGGGGGCGCCGGCGGCGCCGGGCTGGGCGGCGCGGGGCTGGGCGGCGCGGGGCTGGGCGGCACCGGCGACGGCGGCTGGAAGGGGCACTTGTACCCGGGCGCGCCCGGCTTGGACACCTGCAGCGTCCACAGGCACTCGTTTGGCTGGTCGCCCGAGCCGCAGCCCGCCAGCACGCCGCCCACGGTGCGGGGGTTCTGGCAGGTGGCGGGGACGCCGTTGAGCACCACGGACAGCGGCGGCGAGTCGGGCGCGGGCAGGCAGGCGCCGGAGCCGTCCTTGACCGTGAAGGTGACGGGCACGGAGGACTGCGAGTCGTTCCAGCGGGCCCAGGTGCAGTAGCGCTCTGCGCGGGGGGTGGGGTGGAGGGTGTGAGGAGGGAAGAGGTTGTGGTTGCTAGTCTGACCGAAGGGGACTCACGACGGATAGGATGCGCATAAGCATACTTTGCGTGTGTTAGATAGCTCAATGTGCCGCAGCAGCCCTCCACCCCACCCCACCCCTGTACCGCTTTCCCACATATCCGTGCACCCCCTCCCCCGCGCTCACGTGTGCGGCCCGGGTACCAGGTGTTGCGCTTGGCGGTGGCTCCCACCACGGGGCTGGCGCCGCTGGCGCCCAGCACGGGGCTGAACTCGTCGCCGGCGCACACGTGCGACAGGGTGCCGCTGGCGGCCTTGGGGCAGCCGCGGCCGTTGGCGGCCGCGTCCTGCCACAGCAGGCACACCTGCGTGTGGGGGTGCCGCAGCGGGGGTAGTCGGTCAACGTTGGTCCGATAAGAAATGCCCCAGCTGCCAGGCCGCCACGACCTGCGGCCTTGCATCTGCCACTCTTTCCATCCCCCACCCCCACCGCCACAGCGCGCCGCCTGGCAATGGTTGATTTGGGACTTGGAAATGCCTCCCCCCCCCCCCCACACACACGCACACACGACGCACACAACACGCACGCACCTGGCAGTAGGTGTAGGTCACGCCGCCCACGGGGATATTGTAGCTGCAGTCGTCGGTGTAGAACACGTCCAGGCAGGCCGCCTGGTCGCGGCAGGTCACCGCGGGGCCGGACGCCGCCAGGCCGCTCACGGCCGTGTAGTTGCCGGGGTCCGAGTGCGCGCAGCCCGCGCCGTTGCCCTGGGAGAACACCATGGGCCCCGGCGGCGGGCTGGGCGAGGCGATGGGCGGCTGCGGCGGCTCCGGGCTGGGCGGCGCGGGGCTGGGCGGCAGCGCGTCCGGCGGGGAGTCGGGAATGAAGGGCCGCGGCGGGGAGGGCGGCGGGCCGGGCGAGGGGGGCGGCGAGGGCGGCGGGCTGGGCGGCCGGAACTGGATGGGTGTGTAGTCCAGGGAGTAGAACAGCTGCGGAGGGGGAGGGCGGGGAGGGACGCGGAAGAGGCGGCACGGGCGCGGCGGCAGGATTTGAGGCAGAGGTGTCGGTCGGTCGGCAGCATGTCCGCCAGCAACACAAAGACACGCACACGCCACCCACCCACACAAGCCAGGTAAGACCTTGCAGCACCCCACGCTATGGTCACGGCTGGTTCTTTTGGTCCGCTCGGTCTATGGGCTTTGGGTCGTGGATTGAACCATCCCCAGATCCCCACACACGCCCCGCAATCCGCGCCCAGCCAGCCAGGGGCGCGGCTCACCCGCGTGTTGGCGGTGGCCGCGTCGTTCACGCTGCAAGTGGCGGGCTCGGCGCCCACGGCGGGGTCCGCCTGGTGCGTCTCCGCGAGGAAGCGCGCCGTCACGGTGTAGGTCAGCGCGTCGCAGCCGTTGTCGCCGGGCGTGGCGGGGTCGGGGCGCTTGGCGGGCACGGTGAAAGAGGCGCAGCTGACGAAGCTGCTGCCTGCGCGGCGGCGGCGGCGCGTGCACACGAGCGCGCACGCATGGTGGCGATACACACGAGGGGCGTGAGGGCGGCGGCGCGAGGGCATGCGGATGTACACTGGACCGGCGAAGCGCCTGTGGACTAACAGTAACGGCGCCCCAGCCGCAGCGCTTGACCGGAGAGGGCCAGGTCGGGCCGGGGCTCCCAGCACCCAGCCCCCGGCCCAGCTGGGCTGCGCGGCTGGAGCGCACCTGTGTTGGACAACACATCGAAACCAAACCCGCCAACCCGCCCAGCTGCCGCGTACCTGTGTCGGTAAGGTTGATCCACTTGGTCCAAACGGTGCCGTTGGGGTGGCCCACCGTCAGCTGTATGGCCGCGCCGGACCGGCCCGCGTCCACCACCGCCAGCCAGGGGCAGTCCAGGCGCAGCGTCACCGTCAGGTTGCCGTTGATCTGTTGCGGTCGGCGGACGCGGCAGTAGCAGCAGCAGCAGCGGCAGCAGCAGGGGGGCGGCAGTCGCATGCAGGGGTAGGCAGCGGTGGGTAGGCGGCAGGTGGCAGATGTGCCCCACTCGCCCCAGCGGTGCCGACAGCACCACCCTCTGCCAGCCACCACACCAGCTGGATCCCCAACCCCGACCCCGACGCCGCCCCCTCCTCGATCAACACACGCCCACACACGTCCCCCCCCCCCGCACGCACACACACGCACACACGCCCCACGGCGCACCTGCATGAATGCGTACATCTGGCCCAGCGTGTACAGCGTGGCGCCGCCGCCCGGCAGCAGCGAGGGCACCAGCGCCTTGAGCTCCAGCGCGCCCACGTTCATGGGCCGGACCTGCACACCACACCACCGCCACCGCCACCACCATCGCCAACACCACGTGCGTCAGCTTGGGCGCAAGGCGAGCGTGCGTGTGTGTGTGTGTGCATGCAGCCTGGGCATGGCGTATGAGCAGCACACGTGCGCGTGCGCGGGCCGCAGCCCGCGCGCATGTGCACGCTCCTAGAGCATGCGCTCCGCAGCCGCCGCTCTGCACCCCAAAGCTCCACGGGCCCTCCACGCGTCCGGCCTCCGCGACAACGCCTCCCCTCTCCAGCCCCTCCACAACTCTCCACGCCCCGCACGGCCAGCCGCCAGCCGCCGCACCTCATCGCCGCAGATGCTCTCATCGTCCACGTTGCCGTAGTAGTAGTACCTGCAGGCGGTCGGGTGGTTGACAGCCGTGATTTAGCTGGCTCGTTTAGTTAGTTCCTTAGCTGGCGGTTGGCAGCTGGTGTTGACAGCAGTTGCAGGGGCGAAATGCAGCGGCGTGTTGGCCACGAGGGGAGGGAGCCGCGAGGGCGGCTCCACCGGGCCCGACCGCGCCAACGCCAACCCGACACAGCCGGCTGCCGTAAGCGGTGTGCCCATGCGTCCCTGAAGTATGGGCGCGTTCACGCTCTTGCGTGCTCGCTATGCGCGCAGATGCACTAACGTGCGGCCACACATGCTACGGGCACCCGCCGCGGCCCCATCGCCGCGCCCGCCCTGCCGCGCCCGGCGCGCCGCTTGACCGCAGGAGCCATGCTCCTGCTGCGCCCACTCCGAGGCGCCCGACGCCCGACGCCCAGTCGCTGCCTGCTGGAGCACCCAGCGAGCCGCCGCCATGCACGCTGCTCCAACCTCGCGCCTACCGAAGTGCCAGGTCTCCCTACCCCCCGCCCCGTCGGTTTGTTGCCCCCAGGCGGCCCCGCCAGCCTCCGGCCACCGGCCCAACTCACGGCATGCTGCACTTGGTGTCGTCCTGACCGTACAGGTCATCGGTCTGCATTGCACGAGAGGTACGGGCAGGCGTCTATCTGAGTCAAGGCCACAGATCCCGCCGTGACACGACCACTGAGAGGTGTTCGTGGACATCGCCAGCCCAGACATCATGTGTGTGTGCGGACCATACGGCGACGTTGGCTTCGCCTCGTGCTTGTGACGCGCCCCCTCCACCCATTCCCCAAATTTCCCGTCGGGGCCCGTGTCAAAGGTCGAATTCCGATTATTACGACCCCGGCATCGCACTCCCAAATCGACATGTGTGCCTCCAGGCGCCTCACCGCGCAGGGGTCGTCATCGTATCCGTTCTCGCACGGATAACACCTTTTCGTCGGTGATGTCAAGCAATAAGAGTATTCCGCATTCACACCGAGCCTGCGCCTGGCTGAGCTGTGTGCGTCCGCCCAGCGCGAGTAGCCGATGCCCCTCCCAGCGTGGGTAATCTTTGGCACATAGAGCGGCAAAATATGCTCCTGCGAGCTGGTTGCCTCCGAGTGTGAGGACGCCACGGCTGTGAGCATAAGCAGCAACGCTGCCGCAGCTAGCGTGGCTGCGCAGCTGCCCCTCATATTTCCAGCGTAAATCATAGACAGCGACACATCCTTGGAGCGGAGCCGGTCCAACTTGCGCCTAGTGCAACCGCAGGGCCTAAGTCACGCCGCTGCTCCAATTGTATTCTCTAAGGATACAGAAGGTTGCGATTATGTCCCAGATAGCAGCGGAGAGAGTAAAAACTGCTTTTGCCTGAACGATTCAAGTTTACTGCGCGGTCACAGTTAGTTTCAAAGCTCAAATAGTATTAGAAGTAGTAACGCAGCAGAGTCATATGTCAAGTAAAGCTAGAGCGGAAACTTTGTGTCCAGAGAAAGCGCCCGCTGCGCGGGGCCGGCGAACCTGACGCCGATGCACTGCCCTTGCGTGCCCTACCCCACGCAAAGCATGCCAATCAATAGATTTTGCATGCAGCTATACGATATGGCCATCAGGAGCAGGTATGGGGGCCTGTGCAGGCGAGCGGTGGCTGCCGACCCAGCCCGACCTTCTCCCTGCCTGCAGGCGTTGGTTTTCCCATTCGCGCCCGTAGCGAGCCAACGGCGCGCGTCTGAGAACGCATCATGGCACAACGCGTCGAGGTCGTGCTGACAGCGGCGTTGACCAGGGCTAGAGTCTTGGTTTGGTCAAAGTGTAGTACATCGGCACGAACGCCTTTCGTACCGGCGGCTTTCAGCATTTCACTGCGCCCGACCGCCCAGACGACTTCGCCTGAACCCCGTCACTATCTGCGCCAGTGCCCGAGTCCGTTTGACATCACCACCAGGCCAGGCAGGGCACCAGCCACCAGGCTAATCAAGTGTTTGCAGGTTGTGCCCGCCGCCGCCAGGCGCCGCCCGATCGGTCTAGCTTCATCCAGTGCGACGTGTACAGCCAAGTGCCTGCCGGGCCCAGCTCGCCTGAGGCCTTGCTGACCTGCACTCAAAGCATCCAGAGATTCCAGACTCGCCACACAGCACAGGTCCTATACAGTCATGAACACCCAGCCGACCAGACACAGCTGGCCCGCCCTGCCCCCCCTGCTGCCATTCACCACCCCTCACCCGCAGTCCCGCACGAGCAGCGGGGTCTGTGTGGCGTGTCGTGGCCTGGACAGGCGACCGGGTGACCTGGCGCACGAGGATTGCACAGCCGAAAGCGACGTACGCGCGTGGCCGGCAACCACTGCAGCGGTCGAGTCTCGAACACAGCACCCGTGCGTGCCGCCAGGCACACGCCACATCGCCACTCGTGCTACCAGGTTGACCCCGCTTGGCGTGCAGGGGTTGGGGCTATTTCAATTTCCCCCGGGGTCCTGACATACGGTACACATGCGTAGTCTTTCGCAAACACCATCCTTTTCCGCCGCTATCTCCCAGACCACTGCATTCGAGCGTACCGGTGCGTGCCGGGCTGGGGTGCGCAGAAAACCAATGCAATCCGCAATCTTGGCAACACCTGTCACGCACAGAGCCCCCCGCATCACCCGGCCCCGTCCACGACCACCGCTCGAATGGAGTTGGGGGACACGGGAGCCGCCCCTGTGGCGTTGGCTGTCACCGGCCGCACTGCCTGCATTGGGGCTGCCTGCGCCGGCAGCCCTGTCTGCACCTGCCCCTGCCCCTGCCCCTGACCTTGCCCCTGCGACGAGAGTTCCATTCGCACTGGCGGCGGCGCGTGCGCCTGTGGGGCCGCTGCTGCTGCTCCTGCTGCTGCTCCTGCTGCGGGCGCCGCCACCTTCTTCCAGCTCCCGCCAAACAGGTGCTGCACACGCGCCTCCGGGTGCGTCACCGGCCCTGCGCGCATGTGCCCCACCCCCGGACTGAAGGCTGTGATGGGCAGCAGCAGTAGGCCGCCGCCGCCTCCACCGCCACCACGGCCCCCGCTCTCGGGGCCTGAAGTGTCGCAGCCGCTACCGCTGTCTCCACCGCCGACTGCTCCGTTGTCGGCGTTGCTCCTGCTGCAGTTCCTAGCCAATGGCGTTCCGGTTGTCGCTGCTCCTGCTGCGCCTCCCGTTGCGGTCGCTGCTGCGCTCACCGCGGCCGGCTCCACCGCTTCGCTGTCGCCCACCAGGACGCCGGCAGTGAGGCCGAAGAACTCGTTATAGTTGCGGCCCTGTTATTGAAAGTGCGTGTGTGAGTTTCACAGGTTTGGGATTCCAGATCAGCGACGCACACACCGAGTCGGGGAACTACAGTGGTGCCAACACGGTGCACACTGACGGCATACATATCCAACCCGGCAAACGCCACCCACGGCGACGTTTACACGCAATCACGCACAGGCACCCAGGCACAACCTGCCTGCGCCCCTTCCACGGCACACACGCAAGACCACAGACAGCACGCGAACGCACACATGCACACACACGCACGTGCCTTGGACCGCAGGTATTCATACACGGCGTCCGTCATGACGGTCGGCCCGGTCACGTCCGTGACGTCGTCCACACGGATGGAGCCGCCCCGGCGGCGGATCAGCTCCAGCAGCTC
This sequence comes from Chlamydomonas incerta, assembly GCA_016834605.1. Classification (NCBI taxonomy): domain Eukaryota; kingdom Viridiplantae; phylum Chlorophyta; class Chlorophyceae; order Chlamydomonadales; family Chlamydomonadaceae; genus Chlamydomonas; species Chlamydomonas incerta. The sequence continues at coordinate 207,019 of JAEHOC010000091.1, forward strand.
GGCGATGCTGGAGGCGCATTAGGGCGTGTAATGGTGCGATGGTGCGGGCAATGGCGCGATGGCCGCATAGGAGTCGGTGGTGGGCAGGATGTAATTGATATTGTCGCCGCGCGCAAACTGCGCGTGACTGTGGTCTGAGCTTGGGCTGCATTTTGAACACACAACCTCCCCAACCGCTACACGAGCCAGCCCCGTGCATGCTCCCCCGGGCGCCGCCCCACCCGGCCACCCACCCCATGATCCCACCCACCCCATGTTCCCACCCACCCCAGCCTCCTGACCCCACCCTACTCACCGGAACACCACGTGCGCCAGCAGCGGGTGCGCGGGCTCCGCCGCGAAGGCCCACTGGCAGAACTGCAGCTGCCGGCCCCAGTGCCGCCACCAGCCGGCGATGCCGCTGGCGTCCGCCTCCACGCCCACGATGGCGCTCACCCCCGGGCCCTGATGGGTACCGTAGGCAGGCCCCGTGTGCCACGTGGGTTACGTACACGTGCAAGGGGCGTGGATCCGATCAGGTCCGCTCATTAGGCCACGCCAGTACTAGCCAATGTGTACACACACACTGTACTCGCCGTACGCGTCCTCCCGCCCTCCCCCACACAGGCATGCGCATGCTGGCGGGGCCCCCGATCACCCGATGGCGGAACGACTGCTGCTCCCCAGAGTACGGCTAGCACGGCACCCAGCACGACTCACGAAGCCCCGGGTCCAGGTGTCGATGGGCTTGAGGCACAGCGTGTCCGTGTCGGCGTACACGCCGCCTGCACAGCGGGTGCGGCGGGCGCGCGGCGGCGGCGCCTAGCGTTGAGTGGGTGCGTGATTGCCTGCGCACAGTCGATCACACGGCCCCTGAGTGAGCGCCGCACGACCCACCCACCCACCTAACCGTCCAACCTCCCCACCACCCAGCCAGTCAATCATATGCATGTCACCATCATCCCGCTCACCGAAAGCAAAGACCAGCAGGTACCGCGCCAGGTCCGCCCGCAGTATGGGCAGCGCCCGGAACGACCTGCGCATGCAGCAGCAGGAGGGCGCGCGTGTGCATGTGCCTGTGCCTGCTGCCGCCCTGCCCAGCCCAAACGTACCGGCCCAGGCCGTAGCTCTGCGTGAAGCACCCCACTGCAGGGTAAGCAAAGCACCGACCCTCCAAGACCCTGCCCCCGGCTGCCATCATTCCTTGCTTTTGCAGCATGTAAACTACGGCGGTAACTCACGGCGAGTCCCAGGCCGCGGCGAAGGCTGGGAACATGAGCCGCACGGCCGCGTCCACGTCCGCCGCGCCCCACAGCACGTGCGTGTGGCCCGGGTTCTGCCGCCGCCACGAGTCCACCGAGCGCTGCGCCAGCAACGGCAGGTGCTGCAGCCCGCCCGCGGCGCCGCCGCCGACACCGCCGCCTGCTGCGGCGGCTACTGCTCCGCCGGCGCCGTCGGCCGCTTCACGCGCAGCGCCGCGGATATTGCTGGCTATGGTGATGCTGCCGCCGCCGGTGCCGGCTATGCCGCCGGTGCTGGTTGTCGTGTTGTTCATGGCGGCTGCTGCAGCTGTGGCAGCGGCGGGCTTGGCGGCGTCCGCTGCATCGTAGAGGCCGTAGATCTGGTGGATGATGCGCGGTATAGAGCCGCCTGGGTGGCGCAGCAGCGCGGCGCGAGCCGCCGCCAGCGCGCCGCCGCCCTCGTCCGCGCTCAGTTCACCGTTGCTACTGCCGCTACCGCTGCTGCTGGTGGTGCCGGTGGTGGTGGCCGCCGGCCCCTGTGCCTGCCCCTGTGTCTGCGCCGGCCCCTGTGCTTGCCGCCGGCCGCTGTCAGGCCCACCACCCGCAGCCCCAGCGCCGGTGGCCCCGTGCCCCGGCCCCAGCAGCGCGGGCCAGGGCGACGAAACCGCCACGCGGTCCACTGTGTCATCCGCACCCACCGACAGCAGCAGCCCCGCCAGCGCCGCCTCGTGCTCCCGCAGCTGCGCCGCCACCTGGGCCGCCGCCACTACCAGCGCCGCCACCGCGGCCCGCTTGTCAGTGGGGACTGGCGGCGCAGCAACAGCGGCCGCCTGCGCTGAGTTAGTTGAGTTGGCTGGCTGCACCGCTGCCGCCGGCTGCTCGGCTGGTGCTGCTACTGCGGCGGCGGCGGCGGGCGATGCGGTGACAGGTCCGGGTTGCTGGCCCCCTGCTGGCGGGCTGCGGCTGGCTACAGCCTGAACGGCTGCAGCCCCAGCAGCAGGCGTCTGGGTCCCTGCCTGCTCCGGGGAGGCACCCTGCACAGCAGCGGTGGCTGCTGCTGGTCGAGGCGCACCCCTAGCACCCCGCCCTGCTGCTTGCGCTGCTGCGCTTGGCGCCGGCGGTACCGCGGCACTGGGGTCGGGTGCTGCTGTGGGGTTCGCCAGCAGCAGCAGCAGTGGTGAGGCAACTGGGTAGACTGGGCTGGTGGTGGCGCCCGCTGGTGCTGCTGCCGGCGGTGTGCCAGGCGCCGCGACCGCGATGGCCAGATCGGGGGCGCCTTCGAGGGTCGGGGCGGACAGGGCTGAAGTTGTAGTAGTACGAATGCGGGCGCTGCCGCCGTCAGCTGTGGCAGCGGCTGCCACCGGCGCGGCCATCGGGTCATGGGCTGCTGTGACAGGCGGCGGTGGGGACGGCGATGGCCGAGCGACGACAGCTTGCTGTGCCAGCGGCCCGTCCGCAGCCCCGCTGGCGCTCACACTACTCATACGGCTGGGCGCCATCGCATCAAGGCGCCCGTGTTGCGGCTGAGCCGCCCGGCCCACGTCACCGTCGGCGGAGAGGCCGTCCGCGGCGGCGATGGTGTACTGGCGTTCCGTCGCGAGGAAGGGCGCGCGGCCCCAGCCGCCCTCCCAGTGACCTTCCCATTGGCGCTTGGCCGCCGCCGCTGCTGCAGGGCCTTGTGCCGCCACCGCCGCCGCTGCCGCGGCGGCGCTACTGATGGGCAGCAGCATAACGTCGCCCGCACCGCCCGCCGCTGGGTGCTGCACCAGCAGCGCCGTCGCCGCCACCGCCACGAGCAGCAGCGTCACCGCCGTCAGCAGCAACCGCCGCCGCCGCCGGCCAGGGCCGGCGGCGCCGCCGCCGCAAGCAGCGCCCATGCCTGCAGGCCCAAAGCTGCTACTGCCGCCACCGGCGTGGCCACTGCTGCTGCCACCGCCACTGCCGCTGCCGCTGCCGCTGCTGCCTGTCATGGGCAGTAGCGGCGCGTGCAGCCGACGCGGCGAGCACGAGGCCCCAGCGTGCGCCTGCTGCGGCGACGGAGGCGCCAGAGACGACGACGTCGCCGTCGGGGCCAGCGCCGCAGACAGGCGGCCGGCCATCCACGCCGTCAGCCCGCCGCGCCGGCCGCTGATGCCGTCGCCGTGGCTGCCGCCGCCGCCGCTGATGCCGCCCGTGCTGCCAGCAGGCGCGGCGGCGCGCATGTACGGCGACGGCGGCGCGCTGTAGCGGCCGGCGGCGGCGGCGCCGCTGCCGTTATCGCTCCCGAGCAGCAGTGCGGCGGCGGCGGCGGCCGGCAGCCGCCGGTGGCTGTGCGCCACCAGCTGCTCCGACGCTTTGCCAGCTCCGTCCCCCGCCGTCGACTCGGAGCCTGCTGCGCCGCCGCCGCCGCTTGCGGCGGGCCGCATCGCGCTGGAGGGCGACACGCGCGGGGGCGAATGCCACGGCGACGGCGACGCTGGTTCGCCCCCCAGCGAGCCACCCCAGCCGCCCGCTGAAGCGCGTTGCGGCTGCTCAGCACCAGCACCGCCGCCGGCGCCGCCGCCGGAAGGCACGGCGGAAGAGGCGAGGGGCGGCGCTGCAACCCCTCCGCCTGCGCCTCCGCCTGCGCCTCCGCTTGCTGCGCCGGGTGGTGCGCCGCCGCCGGCCCGGCGCACCTGATGAGGTGAGCTGCGCATAGCTTACAGCAAAGCAGCTGACAGCAGCAAGTCAGGCAGACGGGGTTGGGCAGGTCTGGTAAGCTGCGACCCGCGCGAAAAGAATGTTCCGCCCCGTGGGTCGGCCTTGGTGTGCCGCAGTTCAAAGACCGAGGGCGCGGTTCATTGTGCTCACGGCCACAAGACCAGCGCCAAGGGTGCGCTGTGGGTGGGCCACTCTCCTCGGCCATTGCCGTGAAATGGCATATCTTATAAATTTGCACCTTTTCCTGCCGCTTTCCCCTACCTTGTTCCACCGCCACAAAGCCATGAGCACCCACAGCGACCAACCGGACCAAGCGACGGTGACAGGGCTCAACGCCGGGAGTCGGCGGGGTTTTGGAGCAGGGAGCGCACGGCGGGTCCTGCGGCAGCCGCTGCGTGAGCCGCAGCATGCAGGGCCGCTGTTGCCCGTTCGCTGCTGCACCAGCGATCGGCGTGCGCTCCCGCTCCCTGCTGCAAATCCCCGCCGCCTCCCGCGTCGGGCCCCGCAACCGGTGACGGCTCGGGCCGGGCCGCTGCCGCCGCCGCCGCCGCAGCCTGGTGGTGCGGGGCAGGCCGCCAGCAACAGCGCGTCGACTGTCTGAAGCGCGGCCGCGGGAGTCGGCAGCGTTGCAGGCGCCGCTTCGGGAGCGGCCGCTGTCTTGGCCACTCGGAAGCGGCCCCTCCACGCTGCCACCCCCCGTGGCCGCGCTTCCGACAGCGCGCTGTTGCTGGCCGCTTGCCCCGCACCCGGCGGTGACGTGGTGGACGTGTGGTGCGCCCGGCAGCGGCAGCACCGCCGCCGCCGCCGCCGCCGGCGTCAGGTGCAGCGGGTTCCGGGTGCCGGTGTGGGGGGGGGGAGTATTTCGGGTCCTCACCTTTTCCTGCGTCTTCCTCCTACCCTGTGTCACGCCACAAAGCCATGAGCACTAGCAGCAGCGACCAGGATGCGGTGACAGGGTTCAACGCGGGCGGCGGCGGGGATTTGGATCAGGGAGCGCACACGGGCTGCTGCCAGTTTGCTGCGGCGGCGGCTGCCCGCATGCGCTCCCTGATCCAAATCCCCGCCGCCTCCCGCGTTGAGCCCCATCAACGTATCCCGGTCGCTGCTGTTGGTGCTCATGGCTTTGTTGTAGCGTCCGTGCGGCACGGAGGCGCACTGGCGCGGACGGCTCAGGCCGGGCCGCTGCAGCCGCTGCCGCAGGCTTGGTGCCGGGCAAGCCGCCAGCGACAGCGCGCTGGCTGCGGCGACTGGCGGAAGCGCGGCCGCGGGAGTCTCGCAGCGTGCAGGGGTCGTTTCAGGGCGGCTAAGACAGCGAAAGCGCCTCGGCCCGTTGGCCGCTGTCTTGCTTGGCCGCCCTGGAGCGGCCCCTTCACGCTGCCGCGCTTCCGCCGCGGCTGCGCTTCCGCCAGTCACCGCAGCCAGCGCACTTTACGGCGCGCGGTCCGGCACAGGGGCGCCTGCTGGGACCGGGGTGGAGCGTGGGGGTGGACTGGATGGATGGAGGGACACAACCGCATAGGGGCCTTCCACAACGCCGCACCAACCCCACCGACCCCCCCCCTGGGTCGCACCGCTCTGCCACCCGCTCCCTTCCATAGGCGGCGGCCGCTGCACCTGACGCCGGCGGCGGCGGGGCGGCAGCGGCGGGGCGGCGGCGGCGGCGGCGGCGGCGGCGCTGGAGGCGGCGCTGGGGGCGTAGCGCACGGACACGTGATGGAGTTGGACACACCTACATGGGCCAGGCGCACACACACACGGTCCCCACTCCACAGCGTTTGCTGCACCGCGTGCACAGTCTTTGGTGTCGTTTCCCCCTTATCATCTCTAAGACACCTGGTCCACTGTCTCTTGCTTGCTTGTCGGTTTCCCTTGTTTCCCTTTGTTTCACTGGTGCCTCGCTAACATCTGGTCCAATTCCATGGCGCCCGGTAGCGCCCCCTCCCCCGCCAGCGCCAGTGAACACGCACGGGCCGTGGCGTGTCTCAAACCTTTCAACGCTCGACCCATTCCGGTCCTCCCTGGCCGCAGGTTGGCGCTGCTGCTAGTTGCAGACTGGAGACTGGAGGCTGGCGTCGCATCCTTGGTATGTTGGGGTATGTTGGGGTTCTGCTGTTGAGTTGATCTCCGCCGCTCTGCCTCGGGCTACCGTACCTCCACTGCTATGCCATTTGCGGCGCCTGGTCCAAGCGTGCCGGGCAGGGGGGCTGAAGTACCGCCCTTGGGCTGTGCTTGAGAGTCGGTGGTGCCAAGACCCCTACTCCGTGCGGCGGATAGGACAGGGTGGAGGGTGGAGACCGACTCGACCGCTTAGGGGCCACCGAGTCCTTCCACCCAGAGTCCAACCCGGCTCACGGCGTAGGGGCTCCACGCCACCGCCTTCCATGGACGCCCCAACGGCGGTACTTAAGCCCCCCTGGCCGGCATGCTTGACCAGGTGCCGCAAGCGATGCAACGCCCCCAATCATTGGTTACGAGTTACGAGACTCTTGGGGCGGCTTAAGCGGAACGGACCTTTGGCCGTGAGGGCACTGGGCATGGACCGCCTAAGTATTTGTGATGGCTCCGGTCCGTCAGGTTCCGGAGCGGCAGATGCTGTGGATAGCTGGGCTGCTGGGGTCCAGCTGCCAATCACAAGCACAGCAGCACGCGGGGGTCAGTGGGTCATGCTGCCCCCGCCGCACTGTGAAGCCGTGGCGCATTACCGCCAGTGGGGCCAGCCGTGGCGCTCGACTGTGCGCATGTGTATCCCCCCCTGGCTTCACAGTGCGGCGATGGCAGCGATCCTGGGGCCCGACTGCGGCGCCCCAGGGCCTACCAGTGGCGGTGTGCATGTGTAGAACAGAGGAAGCGGAGGGCGGGGGTGCGCGATGCCACGTGGAGGTGGGGAGCGCGGCGCCCAAACAGCGGCGCAGGCGCGCAGGTTGGGACCGGCCGGCGTCTGTTAGGGTTGGGAGGCTGCAGTCGCTGGCGGGAGCGTCGTGGCTAGAGCTGTTGTTGGTCGTACATTGTCTGCTGTGGTTGATAGCTGGACGCGACTGGAGTTTCGACACAACGAACGATGCACTTACTTCCATCGAGGAGCGTGTAACATTTGATTTGCGTACTTCAGGAGCCCTGAGCCATTCACCAGGGCATGCCACCACTATCGCAACTTTTGAAGCGCACATGACTGTCAGCTACAGCACTGTCACCTACAGTTCAGCGCGCGGGGGTCCTGTCAGCAACAGAAGCGGCACCCGCGCCGCCCCAGAGGCCAGCCGTAACCAGTGCCCGCCATGGCGGGTCCTGCGTGGCGGGACCTGCCGCCATGCGCACCTGCCCCGCACGCAACGCGACCTCCGCGGCCCAACCTGGCTTCGATCCTCGTGCCCAGGTCCACTGCCGTTGCCCCCCACCCCAACCCAATTTTCAACCTGCTCTTAAATCCTATTGTTAATGCCTATTGCATGTAAATAGGTGGACGCATGGACGGCTATCCCCCCCGACCCGCCAACTTGGCCCCGCCCTCCTAACCCTTCGCACCGCTCCTCGCCGCCGGCCCTTTTCCCCCTCCCGCCCCCGGCTGCTGCTGCGGCTTCACCTCCAGCTTGCCCTTGGTGAACAGCTTCTCCACGTCTTCCGTGGACACGTTGGCCCTGTACGACAGGCAGGGAGTGTGTGTGTGTGTGTGTGTGTGTGAGTGTGTGTGAATGCCAGCGCAAGCTAGGCCAACCTAACTGGACAGGGGGGCCCCGCGGCACAGTTGAGCAAACAGGTGCGCGACTACGCGAGGGGAGGTGTACAGCGCCGTGACAGTGACGGGTCAGGCGTCAGGCACGCGCCACGTGCTCAACGTGTGACTGTGCTGTATGACATGCTGTGTGAATGTGTGATGTACGGTACACGACGGTCGACAGCTGTCAGCTGCATGTGCAGAGAGCCCGCACCACGCCTCCGCACGAGGCCACGCACCTCCCGTGCCGTAGCTGCGGCGGCACCAGCATGCCCGAGCCGAAGGCGGGCTTGGGCCCCGCGGCGGTGGCGCCGCCGGGCCCCGACCGAGAGGCCTTGGCCGGCGCCGCTTGGGACGGCCCCGCGCTACTGCCGGTGACCTGGCCGTAGCCGCGCTTGCCGGCGCTTGAGGGGGAGGCCCTGTGGGCGTGCGGACGGGCGGCAGAGGTTGGGTGGCTGAGGAATGCGCACGACATGGGGTGCTTGGGTAGGAGAGCAAGGGAGGTGGTGAAGCGCGGTACACGCATTGTTGGGCAGTATGCACGGGTGGTGCGATTCCCAACTCGGCGCCACGCCACGCGGCGGCCCCCGCGCGGCACTTACCCGGAGCCTGCAGCGCCTCCACCCCCGCTGCTTTCCGGGGCAAACGGGTTGAATAAGCTTGTTACTGGTGCTGGCTCCGGCGCTGCGTTGCGGGGCTGTGGGACGGACGAGGGTGCTGCAGCTGACACCCGCGCCGGGCCCGCCGAGTCCCCTGCGCCGCGCTTGCTGGGAGGGCTGGCAGCCTTTTCCTCGCCGTCCGAGTCACTGTAGTCACCTAACAAGTCCATTTGTCAAACGCGAAGGCGAACCACCGTAAGGATGGTGACGAGAGGAAAGTCAACTTCCTAAAGGAAGCGTGCTGCGTTTGTTTGAAGCCTTGTTGATAGCTAATTTGATATGTGCAAGTAAATGATAAAGAATTCACGCGCAATTCGTGTTGCGCAAACGCTGAACCCAATTGCCAAATTGGACTTTGCAAGCAAAAGCCGTCAATCGTGCCACACCCATACAGATTACTCGATCTTCCCACTTGCTCGCGCACAAATTAAACACGTCGCTCGCAACCATGCTCGCCTCGACCTGCCGGAAGGCCAATGCGATGTCGCAGCGCTTGTCGCGGGTCCCCAGCCTGCGCCTGACCAGTCTTCTCAGCTCTGTGCGCTCTGTGGGCTCTGTTATCCATGTGGGGGCAGTAGCGCCTACCGCCGCGACGCGCGGCGTCCTGGTGCGTGCGAAATGGTGCCGTGTCAGCAGCTCGGGCCCAACGGCCGTCTCCAGCGTGCCACCACCCTGAACTCTCGCTGCTTCCTGTCCTGCTCGCCGTCCGCTGGCACCCGCCCATGATTCACCTCCGCGCGCAAACCCTTGCTCGCGCTGAATCCCAGCGGCGCGCGCCCTTCTCAGGCTGCGTTACCATCATATTGCGCCTTCGCTCTTGCCCCGCTCTCCCCCCCAAACCGCAGCGCGCCGGCCCGGCACACGCACCGCTGCACTCGCGCGGCTTCGCCGCCACCGCCGCCGCCGCCGCTGCCGCCCCCAGCGGCGGCTCCTCCTCCTCCGCCTCGCTCGTGGACCGGATCAAGTCGGACATGAAGGACGCCATGAAGGCCAAGGACCAGCCGCGGCTGGACGCCATCCGCTTCCTCAACGCCGCCATCAAGCAGCGCGAGATCGAGCTGCGCGAGGCGGCGGGCGCGGTGAACGACGAGGAGGTCATCAAGGTGCGCGGCGTGCGTGCGTGCGTGCGTGCGTCGGCACCCAAGCCCCGTTCTCCCCGTTGCCGCCCGCCCGGGCTGTCGCCTGCTCCTCACTGCCGCCTGTCGGGATGGACGCACGTGCAGCGACGTATACACTCCGGCGCTTTCCTGGGCGGGCTTCGATCCGTTTGTTTCTCCAACACAACGTGAACACACCCAATCACATGCACTGCGCGCCCTCCAGGTCATCCAGAAGCTGGTGAAGCAGCGCAAGGACTCCATCGACTCCTACAAGGCCGGCGGGCGCGACGACCTGGTCGCCAAGGAGCTGGTGGGCCGGCGGGCGGCGGGCGGCGGGCGGGGTGTTAGAGAGCACAAGGGGCGGTGTGTTAAGCAGACGGACAAGCAAGCCCGCCAAACACGCGCGCGCAATTGGGGCGGTGTGTGTGTGGTGGGGTGGGGGGCCGGGGGGGGGGGCGGCGGGGTGAAAGGGGCTGGTGGGTGCTGCAGGTTGATGCGCGTGTGGTGGCACGGGCGTGGGGGCGGGCGCTTGGCCGCGCGAGGACCGCGTGCATGTGTATGGGTGCGTGGGCGAGGCTGTGCATTGGTTCGAGTGCGTGTGGGTTTGGACTTGTGCACGTGCCTGAGTGCATCTTGCTCGGTGTGCTTGCTGATGCGCTCTGCTGCCCTGGCCCTGGGCCCGCCCGCGCTCCTCCCGACGCCTGCACGTCTTGAATAATCATGAATGCCCCCCCCCCCGCCCCGACGTCACGGGCCAGGTGGAGCTGACCCTGCTGGAGAGCTACCTGCCCGCCATGCTGAGCGCGGCGGAGGTGGAAGCGGTGGTGGTGGCGGTGAGCGGGGGGGGCTGAGGTCTTGAGGGTTTGGGGCCTTGAGGGTCCGGGGGCAGGGGGCACATGGCGGGGATATGCAGTGCAGGTCGGCTAAGAGTCCGGCTGCAGCGGGATCGGCGTGGCGGTGTTGGCTGGCAGCCCACCTGGCCAGCCGTTCTGGGCGATGATGTGTGAAGTACCGCGCCATGTGTTTGGACGGGTGTGGGAGCCGCGCTCATGCCCTCGCGCCGCCCCCCTGGGCCCCGCAGGTGATTGCGGAGCTGAACCTGTCCGGGCCCAAGGCCATGGGGCAAGTGATGAAGGTGGGTGGAGACTGGGGAGGCCTCCACTGGAGGCCGCACAATCATAGGGGTGGATGGCGGGGCAGGAACGGGTGGGGGCGGGGCGTCTGCATCGGTGCCCCATGGGCGTGGGCCCAGTAAATGCTGCAAGGCACGAGAGGACAGGGTGGGTCGGCCCCCCCGCTCCCCCCTCGATCCACTCGGCTGGGCGCTGTGCACACCGCGCTGTGGGGGCACTGCGCTGCAGGCGGTGATGGCGCGCACCGGCGGGCGGGCGGACAACAAGACCGTGTCCGACCTGGCCAAGGCCAAGCTGGCGGCCAAGTGAGTGGCGGCGGCGGCGGCGGCGGCCGAGCGAGCGCCGCGGCGGCCAAGTGAGCGCCGCGGTGGCGGTGGCCAAGTGAGCGCCGCGGCAGCGGCCGAGCGAGCGTCGCTGCGGCGGCGGCGGCGCGGCAGTGATTGGTGTGGGGGCGGGTGGGCGTTCCGCCGTGCTCAAGACAGGAGGTGCACGCGGCAGAGGAAGCAGTGGTGCAAGGGCTTAACGGTGGCTGGTGGAAGAGTAGCTTTTTGACGAGGAGCCCGCTGGTGCAAGCGAAGGACGGTGCCGGAGCCCGGAGGAGGTTGAGGCGCTGCCCAGGGGCCTGGGCGGCGCGCCAGTGCTGCGCGAGAACCCGAGGCTGATGGTGCAGTGTGTTGATGGTGCAGAGTGGCAAAGCCAGTGCGCCTTTTTGGGAGAGAAGGACTGAACACATTGACGCAATAGTATAATACATTAACCTGTGAGAGCGTACTGGTGGCAACCGCGAAGCAATTTAATCGGCACAACACTTGGCCCTTCGTAGCAGCACCTGTAACATTTCTCAGGGTGGACGTTTCAAATAGCTGACGACTTTGCGCTAGGTACAGGAGGCGGGGAGGCCGCAGCAGCAAACCATGGAGCGCTATGCGGATGTCCCCGCTCACCTGGAGGCTAACAGGGACCCCGCGGACTTCGCTCTCACTAACAAAACGCTAGTATGCTGCTACGTGTGCCGGCTTATCAAGTCGCGCAATCAGGTGAGTTGAGGATCCCCCGCGGAGTCTGCTGCTGTGGGGCGCGCTGATAACGCAGAGCACCGCCTGCTTTGCAGTTTGCGGACCAAGGTTGCGATAACTGTAAAAACATCATGGGCCCTAGCATCTCCTTTGAGGACTACACCACTCCCAACTTCTCGGGGTGAGCACGGGGGGCTGTGGGCGCGGGACTGGGGCAGCCGGCACGCGGCGGTCGTGCACCCCCAGGATGGGAGCCGCAACAAGAATCTGCGGGTCTACAGCAGTCAAGTCAGCGTGCACACAAAGGGAGGTCGCAGGGGTAGGGCGAGGGGCGCTGCAGTGGGCGTCTCTGGGAAACCCAGCACGCGGCTCGATGCCTTTATGCGTCCCCCAACTGGGCCTCCCGCATAACTGCCCAAGCGCTACACCGCCAGGCACTCTGCGTCTCTCCCCACGACACATCTCCACGTGTCCTTGTTGAGCTCCGGCGCACGTCGCCCCGCCTCTGCCCGTACCCGGCACCCCCCTAGTTTGGCTTGGTTTAGAGTGGGCTGGTGTTTACACCCCCCCCCACCCCCACCCCACCCCCACACACGCACCACAGGATGATTTCCATCATGGACCCCAAGTCCAGCTGGGCCTGCAAGTGGCTGCACCTGGGTGAGCACAGCGGGGGCACATGGGGGGGAGGCAGGGGCCGGGAGGGGGAGGGGGAGGGGGCAGTGAGCCAGTGGGGGCGGGCGCAGCTGCTGCTGAGGGCCTGGAGGGACTGGGGTGGGGCCACGGGGGCGTGGGGGCGTGGAATTGCAGCACGAAGGGGCGATGGCCTCGTCTGGAGGAACTGCCTGGGGTGGAGGGACTCGGAGGACCGCAGGAGCCGCTGATGTTGCCACGGAGCGGGGATGGGGGAGGGCCGTTCAACATCAAAGGTGTGTGCAAGTTTAAGGGGTTGACGATTGGGTATACGTTGGGGGTAGGTTGGGGGGCACGGTACGGGGTCGAAGGCTACCGCGACAGGGGGGGAGGTGTCGGAGGGCAGCGGCTGTTGCCGGCCTGCTGTTGAGCCGATGGCTGACGGCCCGGTGCCGTGCCGTGCAGGGCAGGGCAGTGGGCGGGGGAGGGGGTGGGGGAGGCGGCGTGTGGCAGCTGCCGCAAGCTGCTTCTGCACGGAGCTCCGGCAGCACGGCAGTCCAGTCCCACACATGCCTCGGGCCACCTACACGTGCCTCGGGCACACCTACACACGCGCATGCATGCACATGTGCACCTGCCGTTGACCTCTGCGCCCTCCCGCCCCGCCGCCCTCTGCGCCGCCTGCAGGCAAGTACGTGCCCGGTTCCTACGCCATGGCCGTCAACGACGACCCCCCGGATGAGCTGCAGGTGGGGGCGGCCTGTGGGGGGCGGCAGGCGGGAGGGGGTGGGTCGCCTGGGCGGGAGGGGGCCGCCTGGGCAGGAGGGGGCCCGGGGCGGGAAGGAGCGGGTGGTCTGGGTGGGAGGGGGCTGGATGGACTGGAGATGGCCTGGGCGGGAGGGGGCCTGAGCGGGTTGAGGCCGCGGGAGGGGGCCCAGGCCGGCGGGGGCCGGGCGGGTGCTTGGTGGGTTGGAACGAACCCAAGGGAGGCCTGAGTTGCAGGTAAGCGCGGCGGCGTGTGGCGCCACTCACGGCAGGGAGGCCTGGGGTCTAGGCGGGCGGCAGGTGTCGGCCGGGAGCGGAGCGGGGTTGGCAGGCCGGAAGGGCGGGAGGCCGGGGTTGGGAGGCCGGGGTCGGGCGGGCGGTGTGCTCTGGGGGCTGGAGGGCTTGTGCTGGGGCCTGGAGGCCAGGGCCCAGGGGGTCAGGCCGGCGAGGCCTGGGCGGCGCCAAGGCCGCGCACTCCGCTGCAATACTTGCACCGGCGTCTAGTTTTGCGCACGTCTGTTGCATACACGCAGGCCGTAGCCGCTTCAAGCAATACGTGTGTGACCACCATGCACCGTGCCCCCTCAACCCCCCACACGCACACACACACGCACGCACGCACACGCACACAGGACATCCTGGAGAACAAGGGCATCAAGCTGCGGCACGGGTAGCGCGCCGGGGGCGGCGGCGCGAGGCGGGGGCGGAGGCGCGAGGCTGGGGGCGGAGGCGCGAGCAGGCGCGGGCTTCGGAGGTGGAGGCGGCAGTAGCAGTGGCGGTTGCGAGAACCGGTGCGGGGCGGTGGCGGGGCGGTCTTGAGCTGCGGCGGACTGGCAGTAGCCGGGGCTACCGGCCGCGCAGGGTGCAATGCATCTGTGGCCGGTAGTATGAGGTGTCAAAAAGCAGAAGGTGTGCAATGGAGAGGGCCGTGAAGCGGCACTCGAAGGCGTGGGCGTGGGGCAGCGGCGGTTGGTGCGCGGCGGAGGTGGGGGGCACAGGTCGGTCGGCTGTGGCGCGGCCAGGGTCAAATGCGGTGCTGGCGCCAGGGAGAGGAGCCCGCTTTGGGCCAGAGCCCCTCAATGGAGGCAAGAGAAGCAGCGTTGTAACGCTGCGAGCGGAGGGCCCGTGGGTCTATGCGGCGGGGCGCGTGCAAAAACGTGGCGCGTGTCGGCGTCAGCGTGACCCGGCTTCGAAACGCCCCGGCGTTTCGTAACCTTGTCCGGCTCCCGCCTGCGAGGGCTTTCGCTTCCGCTCAAGCTGTGGCCAGCTTTGCGGCTGGGCGGAAGCGCGTTTGCAGCGCCCCGCGGAATCTCGGCGGCACCCGGCGCGTGCCGGCAAAAAAACGGGTGTACGGCACCGGCCAGGTCAGACCCCGCTCGCTGCTTTAAAGGCGCTCCACCAGCAAGCCCTGCTTGTCTCGCAGAACCGCCACCCTGATATCACAACTCCTCGCGCGCCACTCTTCCTCACTTGCTGCTCCCGGCAACACCACACACACGCACACACCCGTTGATCCCACCCTGCGAGCCGGAATGGCGCGCACGCGCGGCTCCGCGCTGCTGTTAGTGTGCTGCGTTGCGGCGCTGGCAGTCGCCTGCGGCGCCCGGCAAATGCGCGGCGCGGACGTGTCCGCCGCCGCCGCCTCCTGGTCGCCGTCGGCGCTGCGCCTGCGCGACACGCCCGCCAACGCCGCCGCCGTCCGCGTGAGTTGTGTGGCTGCCGGGCTGGGTGGGGGTGCCGGGGGCCGCCGGGGGCCGCGCCGCGCCGCTGGGGCGGGGGTAGATTCAGGTTGGGGGCGTTGCGCATGCTTGGGCCGTTGCGCCCCAAGGATGCTCAACTTTACCCCTCCTGCCGCCCACCGCCCGCCTACGCCAGTCCCACTCCTCCTTCTGCTCCCACCGGCCGACACGCTGTCCCGTCGCTCTCCTCTCCCCCAACCGCTTCCCCACCTGGCCCCCAGTGGATCCAGGAGCGGCTGTCCCGCCGCGGCAAGGGCGGCATGGGCGACGAGCCGGTCTTCTTCGCCATGAAGTTTGAGGTGCCGCCGCACTACCACGACAAATTCATGGACGAGTGGTGCGTGGGGGTGGCGTGGGGGTGGCGTGGCGGTGGCCCGGGGGGTGGGGATGGCGGTGGAGGGTGGGTTGAGGGCGGGCGCGTGAGGGGGCGTGAGGGGGGTGGGGTGGGGGCACACAGGGCAGGCGACGGGCGCAGATGCAAGTGGATCGGCACAAGTGGGACAATGGGTCAGTGCCAGTTCGACATTCGCACCCCACCACCACCACCACCACCACCACCACCACCACCACCACCACCACCACCACCACCATCGCCACGACCCCACCACCACCACCACCACCACCCCACCAGGATGCGCACCGAGAAGACCTGCAGCAAGGCCAAGGGGCTGGACTTCTACCAGATGTCCAAGACCCTCACCGACAACACCGACTTCTGGGTGCGTGGCGGGGGGCGTGTGGCGTGTGCCGGGATGTGTGTGGCGTGTGCTAGGGGCTGTGCGGTTGCAAATGCGCCGAGTGCGGCGCGTGCGTGTCAACAAGAGGCGTCGGTGTAAAAGAGACGCAGGCGCGGGTGGTGGCTGGGCTTGAGCATCGGTGGGGCATGCGCGCTCAGACGGCGGCGGCGCAACACCGTGGTGCCACCCCCGCACCCGACCTATGAGGCCTGTCCCCATGCTCTCCTTCGTGTCCCTACCCCACCCCCACCCCAACCCCAACCCCAACCCCCACCCCAACCCCCCGCAGACCTACACCGAGTGGGACACCTTCGACGACTGGATGGACCACTGCGAGTGAGGAGGGAGGCAGACGGGGTGGGGGCGGGCCGGGGGCAGGGGCGGGCGGAGGGGGGCGTGTCTCCACACACAACCGACAAGAGCGTGGGAGGGAGTCCCGCCCAAAGCCACCACACACCACACACTGCACACCGCCGCCAACCTCAACCCTGCCGCCCCCGCCTACACCAGAGTACCGCCCGCCCACCCATCCCACCCATCCCACCCACCCACCCACCCACCCACCCACCCACCCACCCGCGTGTCTCACATGCCATGAACCCGCAGGAGCGGCGAGATCAAGGACTTCATTGACTTCTGTGAGGACAACGACATCCTCACCACGCTGTACCCGCTGGAGGCCGCCGGCGACACCAAGCGCGTGAGTGAAGGGGCGTTTGGCGCCCGGGCGTGGGGTTGGAGCGGGGGTTGCGGCGGTCGTGGGGTGTATGTGGGCCGGGTGGCTGCCCCCATCATCTGGTTGTTGCACAGCACGAACAGTGTTGTCGTTTCTCCTTGTGTTCTCTTACTACAGCAACACACTCGCGCGATATGCCGCACACGCCCGCCCCCGCCCTTCCCGCCCCGCAGGAGTACCGCTCCGCCCGCGGCCCCGAGGTGGCCCGCCGCGCCGCCGAGCGCGCGGCCGCCCGCCCCCAGGTGTCCCGCCGCCGCGAAACCGACCCGGATGAGGTGGACCCGCGCGAGACCACCGCCCACATCGCCGTCGTCTTCCACGTGCCGCCCTCCACCGTGAGTAGTGTACAGGGACTGTGTGTGGGGCGTGTGTGGGGAGGCGTCGATGGTGATGCCGTAACCCCTCGTGCACAGCCCGGCCGCCATGTCTCAACCCCTGGCCCCCGCCTAGCGCGCCCCCGCCAAGCCCCAATCCCAGCCCCAACTCACCCCCACCCCAACCCCATCTCACCCAACCCCCACACCACACCACCACCACCACACCACCCCGCACACGCTCGCAGCACACCGAGTTCGAGGACGCCTTCGAGGACATTCAGGACCGCGTGGTGGACAAGGAGGACAGCAACCGCTTCTACGTGTGAGTGCAATGTCGGCCGCGCGCCTGAGCGTACTGGCGGGTTGACTGTCTGGCTGTCGCGAGCTCCTGTTTGCCCGCCAGCCTTGACAGCCGACACGCCGGGCCCGCGCGCTGAGCCCCGTGCTCTCACCCCCGCCCGCCCCATCCGCATATGCTTGGCCTCCGCCTCCGCCACTCGTCTTCACCCAGGCTGCGCAAGTTCGCCACCATGAACCGTGAGTCAGGGGATGTGTGTGTGGACGTGTGCGTGTTGCTGCCTCGAGGGTCACGTTGTGGTCTCAGGTTCCGCGCTGGCACATGGCTCGTAGGATTGCCTCGTGAATTGTGCTGCATATGGACATCCTAGCCCCCCGGTCTGATAAGGTTGGTTGAGCTTGGACTGGTATTCAGCCCCCCCCCTTCGCACACTCTCAACCCCACCACCACCCCTGCGCCGTTCCTCCCTCGCACACCACGCCCTCTCCCTCCCTCTCCCTCTCCCTCCCTCTCCCTCACCCTCCCTCTCCCTCCCGCCCTCCCTGGCCCCCGCCCGCCCAGACCACTACGTGCTGCGCGGCGGCTGGGACGACCTGGACGCCTACATGGACCACATCACCAGCAAGGCCTTCCACAACCTGCGCGAGTGAGTGCGGTGCGCGGTGTGCTGGGGAGGGGGGTCGGTGGGGGGTAGTCTTGAGAGGGGGAGCGGCCGGGAGTACAGGTTAGGGGGGGACGGCGGCGGCTGGGAGGCTTGTGTCTCAGTACACACACACCACACTACACGCTACACATACACTTCCTCTCACTCGTGCGTTCTGTATTCCTTGTGCTCTCCTCCAAACACGCGCCACTCAGGATGACGGAGGACAACGACATCGAGTGGTACGCCGAGCCCTTCCACGTCATGGCCGGCAGCACCGACGAGAAGGAGGACATCAAGCGCGCCTGAGCTGAGAGATGGGGTGGCCGCGGCGATGGCGGGCGCGACCCTAGTCAGCAGGCCGGGCACGGGCAGGCAGTTTGATAGTGCAGGGGTTGAGGAGGAGGGCGCTGGATAGAGCGCAGGCTTACGGGTGGATGGGATGCATGAGCATACAACTGGTGTTGATGGGCGCGCGCTGCAAGCAGCGCCGGCTGAGCAGGGCCGTGCAGTTGAGGTTTAATGCAATCGTAGGCAGGAGGAGAGGATAGAGCAGCAGGGTAGGAGGGTAGGAAGCAAGGAAAGAAGAAGTACAATGTGCATTGACCGCTCAAGCTGGCACATGTGTGTGCAAGTGTGCCTGAGCACATGCAACGGCATGGCATCTCCCCTCAGCCCAGATGGGGGCAGGTTTTGGATGTTCTCGTTTTGCATGCATTTTTTGGTTGTTGCTGGCGCGTTGATTGGCAGCAAGTGGAGTCGGGACGGAGCAGGAGGTGTGTCAGGCCGGTGGCGTGTATTATTGCAGTAGTCGTTGCAGAGTAGGACACACGGCATGAGCAGGAGTTGCGTGCTGCAATAAAGATAGCCGAGAGTTGTGACACGCAGGTCGTGCCGAAGCGCAGCGCAGAAGTTGCACTAGCACCTGTAACGCACGCTGCTACCAACAGCACGTGAGCTTGGGCTCGAGGGGTGTAAGGGGTGCGGCAGCACGGGCCCCTTCGTCCGAGCAGGAAGCAGCCAGCCAGCCGGGACCTCATCAGACAGTCCCGGGCATTCTGGGAGAACGCGGCAGCAAGGCATTCGGCTGCTACATGCGGGCAGGTGCTTGCACCTAACTTTGCGGCAGAAGGCTAAACCAACCCAACACCCCGCACACAACCGCGGCGTTGCCCCTGATCCAGAACTCCAGCATGCTGCGCCAGCTTTGGCCACTGCTTGCGCTCTGTGCTGCGACTGCTCCCGACATTGCAGCATGCCCGGCAACCCCCACTCATGTTACATCGCATGGCAATCATTCCCCAGAGCGCACGCTCATCTTG
Organism: Chlamydomonas incerta; assembly: GCA_016834605.1. Classification (NCBI taxonomy): domain Eukaryota; kingdom Viridiplantae; phylum Chlorophyta; class Chlorophyceae; order Chlamydomonadales; family Chlamydomonadaceae; genus Chlamydomonas; species Chlamydomonas incerta. Next base: position 225,728 of record JAEHOC010000091.1, read on the forward strand.
TCATTCAAGCCCCACCATAGCTCTTTTCTCCGCCGTGCCGCACATCGACCGCGCACCAACGAAATCCCCACGCCAGCAGCCCTGCCGCGCCCCATACGGCCACGCCGCTCATGTCGCCCATGCCGCATGCCGCAACCCCCCCCACTCCGGGCCCCACAAGGGCGCTTCACTTCTTCTTCTTTGCCGCCTCGCGCTTCTTCCGCCGTGCCTCCGCCGCTGCACGCTTCGCCTCCTCCTCCGCCAGGCGTTTTGCCTCCTCCTCCGCCTGTATGCATGCGCGGATCCAGCAATGCACAGGCGGGCGTCATTGCAGCTGCTCCAGCCACCCTCTCATACACATGTCACCCCCCGGCGGATGTCTCCCGTCCAGCCACCAGCCTGCCCCAAAGCGCCAACAAGGCTCTTCTGGGCTTGTTGGAATCTCCAGTCCTTCTGGGGTGCGGGAATGAACCACCCCCACACCTCATACCCCATACCCATCGCCCACCCCTACACCAACGCATGCACGTAGGTCCCCTCCCCCGACCCGCCCCTTTCCCCCAGCCCCAGCCCTCAGCCCCCAGCCCCAGCCCCCCGCCCCCGCCCCCGCCCCCGCCCGGAGCACCCACCCTCAGCCGCTCCTCCTCCAGCCGCCTGCGCTCCTCCTCCTCGGCCTTGATGCGCGCCCGCTCCATCTCCTCAATGCGGTCCTCCTCCGCGTCCTCCTCGTCGCGCTTCTTGCGCGCGGCGGCGGCGCGCTCCTCCTTGGCCTTGGCCCTGCGAGCGCGGCGCAGCAGCAGCACAGCGCCACCGACATTGGCACGACGCACTTCTGTAAATTGAGGACGCCAGGGGGTGCAGGACCGGCACAACGCCGGGCACCGCGGCAAGAGCTGGACGGCAACGCGGCGGAGCAGAGCAGACAGCCGTGTGTCTGCCACACACGCTCCCCACCCCGCCCTACACGCCCACTGAGCCGCGCCGCGAGCACCGCACCGCCACCGCCACCGCCCCCCCTCTGCTCGGAAACAAGGACTCACTCGGCGTCCTCCCTGGTCCGCCGCTCCGCCGCCTTGGCCTCCGCCTCCGCCTCCGCGGTCGCCAGCTCCGCCGCCAGCTTGGAGCGCTCGCCGGGGCCGCCGTCCGTCACGCGCTTGATCCAGGCCTGCGCCTTGGCCCCCGTGGCCAGCGTGAGCGCCGTGTTGCCGTACGCGTTCTTGAACCCCGTGTGCGCGTTGTGCGTCAGCAGCAGCCCCACCACCTATGCGGTGGTGCACGCACAGGGGGCCGCGGTCGTGGAGTGGGTGCCGGTCGGGCCGATGGGGCCCAAAGCCGCGTTTGGGGGTTACTCTAGCCGCGCCAGCCCGCCTGGCTCGTGGCCCAGGCAGGCAGGCAGGCAGGCAGGCAGGCAGGCAGGCAGGCAGGCAGGCAGGCAGGCAGGCAGGCAGGCAGGCAGGCAGGCAGGCAGGCAGGCAGGCAGGCAGGCAGGCAGGCGGCCGCCTGCCCCACAGCCAAACCCTGCGTCCATCCCACCCTGCCGCCATGCAGCCTCCGGATGCGTGTGTCCTCCCCCTCCTCCCCCTCCTCCCCCTCCTCCCCCTCCCCCTCCTCGTCCTCCCCCTCCCCTTCCCCTTCCCCCCGCCCCACCCCCTCCGCACCTGGTCGTGCCCCCTGCTGGCCGCCACGTGCAGCGGCCGGTTGCCCAGGTCGCCCACCGCGTCCACGTTGGCGCCCGCCTCCAGCAGCAGCCGCACCAGCGCGCCGCTGCCGCCGTAGGCCGCCCAGTGCAGAGCCGTGTCGCCGGAGCGCGTGGCGGCGTGCACGTCGGCGCCGGACTGCGGAGGAGGAGGAGAGGGAGGTGGTGGGGTGGGTGGTGGTGGTGGTGGTGCAGAGCGGGGGTGTGGAGGGGAGTTGGGAGTGGCCGAGTGGGGTTGGCGTTGGGGCAACAAAGCAGACAGCGTGGCGTGGCGGGTGTGCCGCGGACGTGGGAACCCAGCGGCCGGGCAGAAGCAGAGCTGCCGCGTGTCGCTGGTGCGCACCTGTACCAAGATTTCCACGGCTGGCTCTGCCCCGCATTGTACGGCTTGGATCCTGCGAAACACAACACGCCGGCACGTGGTAAGCGGGGAGCCTGAGGCCGCGCCCCAGGTGCAGGCAGGTGGCACCGCCTTCTCCCCTGCCCCTGCCCTCCGCAGCGACCCCTGCATGCGGACTTACAGGGGCGTCACTCCCCCTGAAGAAGTTTGCTCGATGTCCACACCGCGGTCCAGCGCAATCTACGCAGGAGGAGGCAGGCGTTAACTTGAGACGCGGTCGCGTGTCACCACACGCCCGGTTTGGCAACCCCTGCGGCAACTCCCAGCTGCCTGCAGCCCAGCGCAAGGCACCCCCGACCAGCGACGAGAGCTCACCTGCACTGCCTCATAGTCTCCCTCTTTAATGGCTTGAAAGAGATCGATGGGCTCCTCTTCCTCCTCTGCGGTGCCATGCCATGCCGAATGTGAGGCAGGGCTGTGCCGCCGCGGCCCCCTCCCTTGCGCGATCCAGTCTACGCCTAGTCAACGGCCACCCACGCATGCGCTTACCCTCTGGAGAATGGGCCACGGGCTGCGCTTCTGCCTGTTCCTCAAATTGCTCTTCCCCCTCCATCGTTTGGGATGCTATAGATGGCACTATACGTCAATGCGTAAAATACGTGACAAGATGGTAGCCTGCCTTGTATTTGGTCGCGCAAGGCGAAAGCAATGCACGAGTGCTTCGAAAGACTTCTTTCCAGGTTACTTGAGCGCATAAATAGCTTCTTGAATGCCGCAATGTAGCGCAGGTGTCGAAGCAAGCGTCAAAACAAGAAGAACGACATGGCTCGCACGATGAATGCCATGCACTTCTCTGAGGTGAGGTAGAACCCCATGTTTGGACTTGTAGAAGTCGCTTTGTGTGAGCATTTATACATATCCATACAACGGCTCTTTAACACTGTGTACAAACGTCTGGAATCCAACACAAATTTCGCTGCACCACAAGGATTGGCCTGTCAACCACTGGATTACAGCTATACATTGAAAAGAATCACTTTGAGCAATACCGGCTTGAGTCGCGTGGAAGCTCTGGCATAAGAAACTTGCCGCACACTAATTTCAGCACCGGCTGTCCCCTCGCTGGTGTTCTCGTCGCGGCATACGTACACAATGACTCGCGTGCCTATGCCTAAGCGGTCGGCTGGCCACGACCGGCCCGCTGCGACTATCGCGCCGTCCATTCTTTCGGCGGACTTCGCCCGGCTCGCGGAGGAGTGCAAGCGGATGGTCGATTTGGGCGCGGACTGGCTGCATGTGGACGTCATGGTGAGCTGGCAGGGCGAACGGTGGTGAATTGGTGAGGGGCGTGCTGCACGCACAACCTCCGGCCAGGCTGAGTCGGCACGGCGGTTGGTCACCGTTGCGCGGCGCCCTCCCTCGTGCCACCACTTGCGGTCCGCGCCGGCGCCGCGCCCGCGGCCCCCGCCTCTGCCGCACAAAACACGTCCACCCGCACCCGCACCCTCCCTGCCACCTGCCCTGACCTCTGCTGCTGCTGCTGCTGCTGCTGCTGCTGTGCGGCCCGCCGACGCCGCGCCGCCCCCCCCACCCCGCCCGCAGGACGGCCACTTTGTGCCCAACCTGACCATCGGCGCGCCCGTGGTGGCCTCGCTGCGCAAGCACACCGACGCCTTCCTGGACTGCCACCTCATGGTCTCCAACCCCGAGCAGTGGGTCAAGGTGCGGACGCGGGGGAGGGGTGGGGTGGGGTGGTGGTGTTTGGAGTGCGGAGGGAAGCGGAGGGCTGTGCGGCAGCGTGACTTGGCTTGGCGCTGGGCCACGCAATGTGGCCTTACTGCGGCGAGGTTGCAGCCAGCTGCAGAAAGGCCCGTGGAAGGAGGGATGGGTGGGCAGGGGCACAGGCAACGCGCCAGCGCTGACGTGGCGCTGCGCCGAGGCACAGAGAGGGACACGGCGCACACACAGGCCGCGGCGCACACGGGCTGAGGAGGAGCCACAACCCCGCTCCCACCGCACCCCATTGTCTCACCCCGCTCCTTGTCTACCCCACTACCAACGCCACCACGCGCCGCCGCCCATCCCTCCCCGCTCTCTCTCCAGGACTTCGCCAAGGCCGGCGCCGACATGTACACCTTCCACCTGGAGGCCGCGGCCGGCCCTGGCGCCGACGACTGGCACGCGCTGAGCCCCGACGCCGCGCACCAGGCGGTGGTGGACCTGTGCCGCGGCATCCGCGCGGCGCACATGCACGTGGGCATCGCGCTCAAGCCCTCCACGCCGCCGGAGCTGGTGGCGCCGTACGTGGCGGAGGGGCTGGTGGACATGGTGCGTGTGCGTGTGCGTGGCGTGGCGTGGGGATGGGGTTGGGGTTGGGGTTGGGGTTGGGTGGGGGCTGGGGTTTAGGGATTGCAAAGGTGGTAGAGGAGTGTAGCAGGGGTTGGGGAGTGGCAAGCGGGGCAGGGAAGCGTAGCAGGGGGTGGGGAGCTGCCGAGTTGGGAGCAAGAAGGATGGGTGAGCTGGAGGGCGCGGTTGGCGGGGCCCAAGCTTGCACCTGGAAAGGACGCCGGGCAGAGACTGGGCCTCGGCGTGGTCAGGGGGGGTTGTGGCGGCAGCGTGGACGGCGGTGGGGGAAGGGAGCGGCGCAAGGGCGCTCTGACTGAGACGGGCCGGCGCAGCCAGTGGGGCTGTGCGGGAGGGGGGCGGGCCCAGGGGTGGGCGGGCCCAGGACAGGGTGACCCGCGTGTGTGCGGGGGCGTTGCCATCCACCTGGCCGATCAACACGCGTCCCGCTGGCCGCGCGCTGTCGCCTGCCACACAGGTGCTGGTGATGACTGTGGAGCCCGGGTTCGGCGGCCAGTCGTTCATGCCGCAGGCGGTGGCCAAGGCCGCCTTCCTGCGCAACAAGTTCCCCGACCTCAACATCCAGGTGCGCGTGGTGTCATGGTGTGTGGTTTGAGGTGTGCGCGGCGGAGGTGGGGGTGGGCGATGGAGCGGGTAGCGCGGGCAAGCGGGAGCGCGCCGGGCAGGAGAGGAGGAGGGAGCCCGGGCAGGAGGAATGACACATGCGCGCAAATTGCCTGTCCTGAACAACGACTTCCTCATTCCTCATTCCTCGTTCCGTGCTCGGCTCGCCTGGCCTCGCAGGTGGATGGCGGTCTGGCGCCCAACACCATCGACCGGGCGGCGGAGGCGGGCGCCAACGTCATTGTGGCGGGCAGCGCCGTGTTTGGCGCGGCTGACCCCGCGGCCGTCATGACGACGCTGAAGACCAGCGTGTCCGCGGCCGCCAGCAGCGGCAAGCCCGCACACTGAAAACGGATTCGGACTTGGATGTGTCAGAGAGAGAGAGGGTCTAGGGGTTGTAATGAGGTGTGGGCGGTTTGTGTGTAGACTAAAGAGGCGGCGGCGGTGCGGCGGCGGTGCGGCGGCGGTGCGGCGGCGGCGCATTCAACATTGGGCATCGTCCCTTGGGTTTCACACGCTGCAATGTGGTTGACCGAGCCCCCATCGTGATTTTGAGGCCGCTACGGTTTCATTTTGCTTTCCTGGCGTATTTCGCCATCTTGAAATGCTTTCTTCGCGTAACTGGCCGTGCGGGTGTTGCTGAGGAAGCCCTACTTCTACTTCAGTCACGGCCTGTCGAACTCGATTCTGCTTATTCTTGTTCCTGTCGCAATGGCGTCGCTCAATAGGGACACGTTCGTCTTCGTTATTCTGCTTGCCAGCGCTGGCGTCTCGCTGGCGACACGTGATTTCGCGGCGACGCGGCTTTCCGCTGCCGGCGGTGGCCGCAAATACATCCGCGATGATGTGGTGATTAGTAAGAAGTCGAAGCCATCAAGCGGCGATGACGACGAGCCAATTCTGCTGCCAAAGCCGACGAGTTTTGGCTACCTGGACGTCAACAAGGACAAGGGCAGCCAGATGTTCTACATGTACTACGAGGCACAGGAGGCCCCAGCCGGCAGCGAGCGGGTGCCAATCGTGCTCTGGCTGCAGGTGGGGATGCGCATTCGCGCTGGCATGTCTGCGGCTGGTCGGACGCAGCGTGGCGCCAGCGACGCGCCAGCTGCGTAGGGAGCCTGGGGCGTTGCTGAAGCGCGCGCGAACTGGAAATTTGAACCTCACAACCGCCCCAACGACCACCTGCAGGGCGGGCCCGGCTGCTCCTCCTTTTTCGGCATGTTCTACATCAACGGGTACGCGAAGACGCGTTGAGCAGCGGGCAAGGTGGCCCTGAGGGGCTGCAAGCGTCGGACGCTCACCGGCGCTGTGCGCTGACAGCACTGGCCCCCAAACCCCAACCCTGTGTCTGCACCCGCGCAGCCCCTACTTTGTCAACGACGACCTGACGCTGCGCGAGAACCTGGGCGCCTGGAACCGCCTGTACGGCACGCTGTTCATCGAGCAGCCCATCGGCGTGGGCTTCAGCAAGAAGGGCGAGTTGCGGTGGTGGGGGCGGAGTGGAGCGGCGTGGCGGGCAGGGCGCGTATTGGGAGGGCGCGCTCTCGTCCCAGGCCGCCAGGCCGAAAGCGGCCTTAGTCACGGCTCCGAGCACCGCTGCGGCGCGCGCCGAACGCCCGCCTCCCCCTCACATCGCCCCCATTAGTAAAGCAGCTTCCGCCCACCTGCCACCTGTCGCCGGCCCCGGCCCCCTCCCTCTGCGAGCACAGGCTCGGCCGCCATCCCCGACAATGAGCTGGACGTGGCGTGGGACCTGTACCGCGCGCTGCAGGCTTTCTACAAGGCCAACCCCAGCTTCCAGGACCGGCCGCTGGTGGTCACGGGCGAGGTGGGGGCAGGGCGGCAGGGCGGCAGCCGTGCTGTGGGAGGGCGGGCTGGGGGCCGGGGCGGGGGAGGGTGCCGGGGACAGACGGGGAGCCGGGGAAGGGGCTGGTGCCGCAGGGCGGCGGCTGTGAGGGCTGCGAGGGAGCGTGGCGTGTGTACCGTGCCCTGGCTCGGGCTTGCCTGCCGGAGCCTATCCTGACGCCCCGCCCCTGCCCGGCCCTCTTATCCGCTCTTTCTTTCCCCGTTGCTCCGGCGCCCACAGAGCTACGCGGGCAAGTACGTGCCGTCCATCGCGCATTTCATCCTGCAGGTGGGGGCGGTGCGGTGGTGGTGGTGGTGGTGGTGGTGGTGGTGGTGGTGGTGGTGGTGGTGGTGGTGGTGGTGGTGGTGGTGGTGGTGGTGGTGGTGGTGGTGGTGGTGGTGGTGGTGTGTGGGGGGGGTGGGATGGGGACCACGTCATGGGTGTTGTCATGGCGCTGTTGCGCGGTTTCAGCGGCCCGTGTATGTTTGTTTGTGAGAGCCCACACGTGTGTGTTCCGCCTCCGCCGCAGGCCAGCGCGCGTGCCAACGGCTTTGAGCACAAGCTGAAGCACCCGCGGCCGCTCAAGGAAGACGTGAGTCACACGGTAGTAGCGCGCCCGTCTTGCGCCCTTGCACCGATGCCGCGCGTCAAAGGTGGCTGCCCACAGCGTATAGCTCACAGTGTACGGCACGATTGCGCGAGTGTTATGGCGGTGACTCACTGGGCAAACGGCAACGGTGATGGATCCTGGCCCCTAAACTACTGCTCGCCCCCTTCCACCCATCCACTCCCACACCCATCAGGTGGAGCCGCCCGTGTTCACGCTCGGCGGTCTGGCCATCGGCAACGGCTTCACGGGTGGGTGGGCGGTGTGCGCGGGGGGCCCGTGGGCTCAGTTCAGCATTTGGCTTGAGGTGATGGGCTGCCACGGTGCGGGTGCGGGTGGGGATGCAGGTGCGGCTGGGGGCCGAGGCAGAGGCAGACACGCCATGCCGGGCGTGCGGGGCGGCATTGGCACGGCGGCCGCCCACGACTGCCCATGTAGCCGCGGTGGCAGGACCCTGCACATTCCGCTCGGGCGCCGCTCCTCCGCCTCAGCCGCCTTAACACCCGCTGTGCCTCGGTGCGCGCAGACGCGGAATCGCAGACGGCGGTGCAGGCGGAGGTGGCGTGGAGCATGGGGCTGATCGACGGCGCGCAGCGGCGGGTGGCCGAGGCAATCCAGGCCGAGGTCATTGAGCTGGTGGGTGGGCGGCGGCCTGGTGGGGATGCGGCGGCGAGGACCCAGGGCGCGGCGGGCAGGCGGGCGCGCGGGGGCCAGGCCGGCTGGGTGGAGGCCTGGAGGGGCGCAGTGGCAGGAGCTCGGGTATATGTCCCATGTGCCATATGACGGTCCGTTTGCTCCACCGACCGGGGACCGCTTTTCGCCACCGCCCCACCCGGTCTCGCCCGCCTGCTCCGTCCCGCCGGCCCACGCTGGCCCCCGCCGCCGCAGGTGCGGAGCAAGCAGTGGCGGGCGGCGCGCAACAGGTCGGACGAGCTGCTGCACTTCATCGCGGGCGCCAGCGGCAGCGCCACGTTGGAGGACGTGCGCCGGTGAGGGGCGCCGCGGCCGGGTCGGGGCCGGGGTGGTGGGCCGGGGTGGTGGGCCGGGGTGGTGGGCCGGGGTGGCGGGCCGGGGTGGTGGGCCGGGGTGGCAGGCCGGGGTGGTGGGCCGGGGTGGTGCTCCATTTCCCTGGGCCCTACTCGTGCCTGCCACCCGACAACCCCTCGCCCGCCGCCCCTTGCACCCCGCACCTCCCCCCTGCTACGCTTATCCTACCGCCCTTGCAATGCCTCCCGCCCCGTCCCCTCCCCCATCCCGACACGCAGCAACACCGGCTACGACAGCCGCAACATGGGCGACGCCTTCCTGAACCAGCCGCACGTGCGCGCCTTCCTGGGCGACGTGCCGCGCGTGGAGGACTACCTGTGGGAGAGCTGCTCGCCCGAGGTGGGGGGAAGGAGGGGGGGTTGTGAACACCAGCCCAAGCTAAAACCTGGGCAAGGGACAGGCAAATGCAGCAGGGGCAATACAGAGCAGCATAGTACTCGTGACTCGGGGGGCTGAGGGGGAGGGGGCGGGGGGCACAGCACGGCCCGGGGCGTGTCGTGCAAAAGTGCAACAAATGTAGGAATGCATCGCCTCCATGTCATGAAGACGCACGATGGCCTTGACTCCTGGCTGGCTGCCTGATGCCGCCCTTGTGCCCCCCCCCCCGCACACAGGTCGACCGCATCATGGGCCACGACGTGATGAAGAGCGTGAAGAACCTGGTCATTGACCTGCTGGACTACAAGCCCGTGCTCATCTACCTGGTGCGTGTGTGTGGGGGGGGGGGGGCGGGGCGGGGCGCGGCAGGCGGGAGTGGGGGGCGGGGGGGGATGGCGGGGGAAGACAGGGCACGTTTGATGAAGCACGCGCACACGCACACTGCACACAGTCTGTGGGCCGGCTTGTCCAGTCTCTATAACACAATATTTGTGTTATGTCCTTGTGCAGCTTGCTAACCCATGCACATGCACATGCACACACGGCCCCGACCGCAGGGCCAGTGGGACGCGGAGTGCGGAGTGGCCTCCAACGATGCCTGGGTCAGCACCCTGGCCTGGAAGGGGCACGGCGGCTTCGCGGAGGCGCCGCGCGAGTGGGTGCGGGCACGGGCGCGGGGCAGCGTAACGTTACCAGATCGCGCACACAAGCGCGCGCACACACGCTCACAGTCTGCGTGTTTTCTATCTCTTGTTATCTAACACACGCTCACAGTACATGGCACTCACGGGAGCAGCTGCACACGCTCTCCCCGCGCGCACTCGCTGCTGACGGGGTCGCTCGTTGCCCGCCTGCCTGCCGCACCTGCTCCCCCTGCAGCTTCTGGATCGTGAACGGCCGCATCGCGGGCTACTGGAAGAAGTACGGCACGCTGGAGCAGCTGGTGCTGCGGAACACGGGCCACATGGTGCCGCACGACAACCCGCTGGTGCGTGGAAGAACACGGCGCGTGGATGGGTGGGGGGCGGGAGTGTGCGTGCGTGTGTGGGGGGTGGCTTTGTGAGGGGGTGTGGCCTGTAGCGCCTGCCTCCCACAGCAGGGATGCACTCATGGCCTCGTCGCCACCTCGTGATCTGGTGGTGTCGGGGATCGCCGCGACACACACGCTCCCACACGCTCACCACCTGACACGCCGCAGCCCGCGCCCCGCACCCCCGCACCCCACGCTGCCCCGCACCCCCGGCCCCCGCAGGTCGGGCAGCTGATGCTGGAGCGCTGGGTGGAGACGTCGGTGCGCGGGCTGCCCTACAACCGGGAGAAGCAGACCACGCAGCAGGACGAGGAGGACGCAGCCAACCCCGACCAGGCGGAGCACTCCACGTAATTGATGATGTTGATGATCTGTGGGTGCGCGTGGGTGCGCCGGCATGGCTACGGCTGGGCGCTGCTGTTGTCTAGCGCTTCGGCTTACGCAGCAGAGCCGGGAAGGTGCGGCGGGAATGTGGATGCGCGCCTTGGCGTCCGTCGCGATGGCGGGCGAAGCGGAACGATTGGAACTGAGGTTTGGGAAAGTGTACAGATAAAGCAGCCGTCCGGGGCATGCTTGGCGAGTGTCGCATGCGTGTGTGCGGCGGCATGCGTATGTGGCGGCTTCCGCGGTTGCCCCGAAGGTATGCAATGCGTGTGCATGATGCGGGGCCGCCTGCGAACCACTGGCGGACACCGCCGCTGCTAGCAGCTACAGGCGGCAGCGTTGGGGGCTTTGGGGCAATTTTTTTGGCACGTTTATGCACTGTGATAGCCCCTGTCCCTTGGGTAGGGTCCCGGCGATGGCATTGGGGCTAACGAACGCGTTTTTCGGGCTGCATTGACAGACCAGGCATCCGTTCATAAACCTCTTCACGCATGTGTGATTGGGGAAAACACGCTACAGTAGTCATTGCTCCCTGCCTTTGCGGCCGGGCATTTCATTGATGGACGGAGTGGGAGTACGGGCTAGCGGGGGAGGGGTTGGGCGTTGTGCGGCTGGGCACGCAAACTACACGAGTGGGTGAATGCCCATGATGGTATGATTGGGGCTGGCAGACCGTGATGGCTGTGCCAGGCATCGGGGCGGGGAGGACGTCCCCGACTAGGTTGCCCATGGATTTTTGTTGGCGTCGGTGGTCTTGAGGGCTGCTGCCGTGCACTGCACACTTGCGGCGAAGGAGCTGTTGTGGCGTGGCCTGCCACGCAGGAAGGACACAAGGGAGGAGCCGTTGTACTGCAAAAAGCGTTGATCGCGATTCAATGCAATGCAAAGCATCAAGGAGCCTGAGCGACAAGCAGCGGGGGTGAGCGGGAGCTGGGGAGGGGGAGGTTGCATTGGGAAGCGGACAGGCGTCTGGGGCGTTCGAGCCTGGGCGGGTCCTGCTCGGCGGATGCTCCAGGCGCCTTCGAGGCAGCCTGTCTCATTGGCGCTTGTCGTTCGGGAAGGCAGGTCGTTCGGCGGCCATCTACCGCTGTCTGGCCCTCGCTCAGCCGACCTAGGAGTGCAACGGTTGGACGGGCCCAACCCGCAATCGCAATCCGCAATCGGACTTGGACCAGCCCACGCAATAATCTGACGCTTTGTCTTGTTGTCTCTGTGAAAGTCAGTCTGCGCGCCAACCGGTAACGCTCAATCAGAGCGCAGCCTGCAGGATCGCAGCAGCCAAAACGCGTGCACCGGGGAGCCACACCCGCCGCGCAGTGCAGATGCGAAGCAGCAGCGGCACTGCGCCCCGGCCCGCCCAGACGGCGCCGGGGTCCGCCGCAGCCGCCGCCTCACAGGCTGCGGCCTGGTCGGCGATGCCAGGTGGCTTCGGTCCGGTGCTGCGGCCGCGCCCGGCGCCAGGGGCCGCGCCGGCTGCAGCTGCGGGAGCGGGGCCCGGGAGCCGGGCGGACGCAGGGGCCGCACAGGCTGCTGCCGCCGCTGGCGGCCCCGGCGCCGCCTCGGCACACGCGGCCGACCTGTATGAGGTGCTGGGCGTGTCCCGCGGAGCGACCGACACCGAGGTAGGGGCTGCTGTGCAAGTGGTTGACATTGCTTCCGGAGGCACGGGCTTGGTGTCACCGATTCCTCGGAGGATGCAACGTGGCCGCAGATGTTGCGCAGCGGCGGCGGCGGTGGTGGCGCAGCCCTGAGTCAGTCCTGATGTCTGGCTGCGCCCCGCCCTCGCCTCGCCCACCGCCCCCAGCCCGCCCGCCGCCACACAGGTCCGGCGCGCCTACCGCAACCTGCTGACGCGCGCCCACCCCGACAAGCCCGGCGGCGACGCGGCCGCGTTCCGGCGCATCCAGTCCGCCTACGACGTGCTGTCGGACCCCGGCAAGGTGACTGCGTGACTGTGTGACTGCGTGACTGGGTGACTGGGTGACTGCGTGACTGCGTGACTGGGTGTGTGTGGCTGTGCGTGTGTGTAGTGCGCGGCTGCTCCGGATGCGCAAGGCCAACGGCCCCACCCCACCCCACCGCAACCCGCAGCGAGGGGTGTACGACAGCACCGGCGTCATCCAGAAGGGCCCCGACCAGGAGTTTGTGGAGCGCTTCGCCGGCGGCGCCTACAGTGACCCGCGGCAGGCTGCCGAGGCCGGCGGCGCCAGCGGCCCTGGCGGCCTGCAGCAGGGCCCCGCCGCCGGCGGGAGCATGGCCGACCAGATCATTGTGCGCCACCGGGCCACAGACTTCCAGAGCCACACCGCGGGCTTCGAGGTGCGGGTCGCGGGGCGGGAGCGCGTTCTTCCCGGGAATGAGCGCGAGGAGCAGTCACACACGGCGCTGCAGGCTGCCAGGTGCCAGCCCATCTCCACAACATTGCCTCGAGTGAACTCCAAGCGCGGTCCTCCCCTCTACCCGCATACATCAACCCATCCCGCTACCAACCGTCCCCTGCCCTCTGCCGACAACCGTGTCAGGCCTGGCTGCGCTCCCGCGGCGGGGCGGGCGCCGCCGCGGGCCGCGTGTTCGACGCCGAGGCGGTGGCGGAGCGGTTCGGTGTGGCGGCGCAGTCGTACGACCCGGTGGCGCTGCCGCGAGGGGCCGAGGTGCTGCAGGTGGGCGGGTGATGCAGCGTGTGGGGTTGGTGGTGGTGGTTGTCGTTCCAGAACCAAAAGCAACCGACGTGAACAGAGGGGGGCGGGGACAGGGGCTTGCGGTGTGTGGAGCTGCGTGTCTGCGTGGAGCGCCACCGACCCGGTGCACCCGTGGCGGCGCTTGCTGCGCATGGGCCGCTGGCCGCGCATGCAGCTGGTGTGCCGCGGTGTGGGCGGCGGCCAGCTGGCGGAGGCGCTGGCGCTGCAGTCGGCGCCGCTGCCGGCGGAGCTGGAGTGGGGCCACGTGCTGGTCGCCATGCGGTGCGTGTGTGCATGGGGCTCGCGGGGTGCCCAAGGCTCGAGGTCGGGGCGGGCTTTGTTCCGCACGCATGCTCGTAAACTAACATCATAACGCCCTCGCCCTCCCGCCCTCCCCCTCGCCCCTCCCCCAGCTTCGCGCCCATCAGCGCCGCCGACCTGTACACGGCGCGGCTGGGCGGCGTGTACGGCGCTGACGTGGCGCCGCAGGTGCCGTACACCGCCGGCCACGACGGCGTGGGCGTGGTGGTCAAGGTGTGTGTGTATGTGTGTGACTGGGGTGAGCGTGGTTCACGACAAACCGGCCCACACACCCTCCAACCCGTGCGATGGGGGCGGCCGCCTGCCCAGTCACGTGCTCGCCCTCGCTGCTCGCCTGGCCGCCGAGTCACCTGCCGAGTCGTCTGCAACACCCGCGCCGCCCACGCCCGCCGGCCGCCCACGCCCGCCCACGCCGCCTGCAGGTGGGCCCCGGCGTCAAGGGGCTGGCCGAGGGCGACCTGGTGCTGCCGCTGCGGCCCTTCGCGGGCACCTGGGCCACCGCCGCCGTGTGGCACCAGCGCTCCCTCATCAAGCTGCCGCAGGTGGAGGAGGGGTGGGGTGGGCTGATGCAGAGGAGGGAAAGTCGTGGGCTGCGCTGCTGGCACTGGTGGTAGGACCAGAGCAAGGGACGCTGCTGGTAGTGGTGTAGAGGCACGTGCTTTGTAACCCGCTGCACGCCACACATAGCATTCTTTTGGCAGCCACCGCACTGACATGTGCTCTTACCTCCCGACCACACCCAAAAGCACTGCATTTCTTGTCCAATAGCGATACACACCCACATACACTGTCAATCCCCGCCCGCAGGACGGCTACGGCTTGCCGCTGGAGCTGCTGGCGCTGTCGCGCGAGCTGGTGGTGGCGTACACGCTGCTGGAGGGCGCGGGGCTGCAGGTGCGTGTGCGTGTGTGTATTGCGTGTCAAGTGTGTGTATTGCGTGTGCGTGTGCGTGTGCGGGCTGGCGGGCGCGGCTCTGCGGAGGTTGCATCCTCTGCACCTACCACCACTTTCTCACTCCCTCTGGGTTTGGTGTAGATTGGGCTGGTTCACAGAAACCCTCCTCCTCCACACGCCCCTTGACAACCTACCTTGTTGCCTGTGACCCCCGCAGCCCGGCGACGCGGTGGTCCTCAACGCCGCCAACAGCAGTGTGGGCCAGGTGCTGCTGCAGCTGGCACGGCTGCTGCGCCTGCGCACCGTGGCCGTGGTGCGGCCGCCGGCGCAGCCCCACGTGGCAGCAGCAGCAGCAGCAGCAGCAGCAGCAGCAGCAGCAGCAGCAGCAGCAAAGCAGGCCGGCCCCGCGGGGGCCGGCGCCGCCACCGCGGCCATTGGCGTTGCCAGCATCGACGACAGCAAGTGGGAGCGCACGGCGGCGTGGCTGCGCGGCCTGGGCGCCACTGAAGTGCTGAGGGATGAGGGGTCGCTGCGGGTGGGTGCGTTTGCGTATCTGTGTCTGCATGGCACCATGCATGGCACCCGCCGCTTCCGGCTGAAGCATGCACCGCCCCCATCCCGTGCGCGGCGCCAACCTGCACTGCCCAATGCCCAGTGCCAACCCACCCACCCGTGTGGCCTGTGCGCCCGCCCGCCCCGCCCCAGGCCGAGCTGGACCGGCTGCACTTCCACGCGCGGCCGCGGCTTGCGCTGGACGCGGTGGGCGGCGACTCGGCGGCGCGCCTGGCGGACGCCCTGGGCGAGGTGGGGTGGGGCGGGGGGCCGAGGGGGGATGGGGGGGGGGGGCCGCTGGGGGCTGCGAGCCGGGCCTTGGCAATCATTCTGCTGTGAGCTCCCATCCCCGTCGTCCCCAACTGCAGTCTGCAGCCCTGCACATGCCACGCGCGCCGCTAGCCCCGACTGGCGCTGCCCTGCCCGCGCCCACCCGCCCTCTGTGCCTGCCTGCCTGCCCTGCCTCCGGGCCTGCCCATGTGTCGGACCGAACAACCCACCCATGTGTGTTAGAAAGCACAAGGAAAAACAACCTAGAGATTATGCGATGTGCCGATGCGACACCCCGCCGATGTGTGTGCGTGTCCCCCAGGGCGGCGAGCTGGTGGTGTACGGCTGCATGAGCGGCCGCTCCCCGGCGCTGACGTGGCAGGCGCTGCTGTTCCGCGACCTGAGGGTGCGCGGCTTCAACCTGCGGCGCTGGGCCGCGGCCGGCGTGCCGCCGCCGCCGCCGCCGCAGGCGGCCCCGGCGGCGGCCTCCGCGGCCGCTGGCGGCAGGGGAAGCGGCGGCAGCAGCGCTACAGCCGGCGGCGGCCCCAGCCGCTACTGCGCGGCGCTGGAGGCTCTGGGGAAGCTGGTGGCGGCGGGCATGCTGACCGTGGCGTACACCGAGTGAGTGGGCTGTGCTGCCGGTGCTGCTGCAGCTGCTACAGGGCAGCCAGCGGGGCCTATCTGCCCCTGGGAGCAGGGCCTGCCTGCACGGCCTGCCTGGCCAGAGCGGACGGTTCGTGACGGGGCCACGGGGGAGTGACCTCCCCTGGTTCGTGATGCGCCCATATTCAATCAAGTGCTCAGGCGCGAGCGAGACGCCGCCTGGTCGGTTGCTGCATGCTTCCCAAAACACGTGCCCATGCACACGCTGTCCCTCTGCCTCCCTGTGTGTCAGGTACGACATCACCGAGTTCCCGGAGGCGCTGGAGCACGCGCAGGAGCGCGGCCGCGACACCAAGGTCCTCCTCAGCTGCGGCCGCTGCGGCCCCGCAGCGGAGATGCTGGCGGCGCTGCGGGCCCAGGCGCCCCTGCAGCAGCAGCAGCAGCAGCAGCAGCATCATCAGGAGTATCAGCACCACCAGGACCAGGACCAGGGCCAGGACCAGCAGCAGAGCCCAGCGGTGGCGCTGGCGGGCGCAAGTGACGTGGAGATTGAGGAGGAGGAGGAGGAGGAGGAGCAGGCGAAGGCCCCCCGGGTGCTGGGGGCGCCCACCGGCGGCGCGGGCAAGCACGTGACGTTTGCGCCAGAGGTTGAGGTGGAGTCGGGGGCTCGAGCTGCGCACAGCAAAGGCAAGGGCAGCGCCCGGGCGTTCGGCAAGCCCACCGTGATTTCGACGGTCGACACAAGCCTGCAGCTGTAGGCCAGTAGCGCTAGAGGCTGCTGGAGTGATAGCGGTCACGTTGGAGATGCTGTGTGTGGAATTTAGGCAGAGGAGCGGGGCTGGTGGGCAGGCTGGGGCTAGGCCTGCCAGAAGGTTTCAAGGGGACGCACCGCGCAGAGGTGGTGTATGACAGGAGAGAATGTGGCAAGGCCTCAACGAGCCGCGCAGCCGCGTCATGCCGTCAGGCTAGTCGGCTGTTGTTTCCTGAGAACGTACTACTATTGCATAGCACATAAGCTGAATCTCATGTTCTTTGCCCATGCTATTTGCACGCTGAACCAGACACGGTTCCGCGACGCCAAGGAGGGTAGTTACCACGCGGGTGCCAGTCGGGATGTCTGCGATGACTGCATCGGTGCCGTGGCCGGACAGGGGGGATTCACCAAGTCAGGCACGTGTTTGCGCCGCGCGCCTTGGTTGGACGCGGGATTACAAACACGAGCCACCGGACTTGTTTTGAGAATTGGGCAGGTTGTAGTTCACACAATCACACGGCGTGGCGTGCCGTGCCATGCAGGTGCAGGCATTTACCCTGGCCCTCCTGCAGCTTTGGAAGTTTGTGTATCTACTGAGTACCTTCCATGTCACCACTAAGTCAAACTGGCTCCTTGTAGGGAGCAGCTATGCGAGGGAAGCGCTTCTGCGCAACGGCAGCAGCGCTTCTGCTAGGTCTCGCGCTGCTACCACTGCTGCAACCTGCGATCGGTCAGAAATCATGTCCAGAAGGCTGCAGTAAATTCGGGACGTGCAATTTGGAGCTGGGCAGGTGAGCCGGTGAAAGCGGGGGAAATTCGCCGAAGCAACACCTTTCCCGTTCCTGCCACGCCGACATATGTAAAAGTTTATTCACTGCCATTTCTTTCAGATGCGACTGCCCCTGGAACTATACGGGCGATGCGTGCCAGACGCACAACCCAGCGGGCTTCTGCGTGAAGCGCCTGGGCGTAGACAACCCAATCAACACCTGTAAAGACGGCGATCCAACGCTGTGCGTGAATGCCTGTAATCGACGGGGAGACTGCAAGGGTGGCTTCTGCCACTGCAAAGAAGGTCCGTGCTGGCGGGAGCGGGGCATCGCCGCTGTGCTCGGCTTGACCGTGTCCCTGCTGGCCGCGCAGGGTACTTCGGGACGGACTGCGCATTATCATATAACAGTGAGGGCAAAATTGAGGTGCTGGCGGGCCTGAACTACCGGCAGAACAAACGGGGCCCCAGGATTTACATCTATGAGGTGCCGCCGGAGTACCACGTCAAGTGAGTGGCTTACAAGGGAGTGCAGTTGCAAGAATACGGGGGGTGGGGACGTTTGTCATTTGGATGGGAGGGTGGACAGGGTGAAACCGGGAGTAGGCCTGCGTGGGTGTGGGTGTGGGGGGTGGGGGGATGGGGCAGAACCAAAGTAGTGGGTTTGAAACAGGGAACGAGGGTAATTGGCGCGCTGGGCAGCGGCACTGCGGCTGGAGGGCGCCGCCGTGCGTGTGCGAATCGAATACACACACGGCCCGCGGTGGGGCGCCCGCCACCCTCCGGCCGGCCGAAGCCATGCCTCCCACCCTCCCTCGCGCCTCACTCCCTCGTCCCCGTGCCCACACCCTGCCCCGCCGTGCTGACCCCCTAATGATGAATGTAACCCCCCCGCCCCCCTCCCAACCCCCCCACCCCCCAGGCGTGACATCCACAAGGTGGACCGGCCGCCGCTGCAGCTGGCCTTCATGGAGCGCATCCTGTCGGGCGGCCACCGCACACACGACCCGGAGGTGCGGTGCACACCGGCGTCACGGGCGCGGTGTGACGCGGGGGGCCGGGGCGGGGCGGCGGCGGCAGGGCCGCCGCGCGCCACCGGTCCCTCACCTTGCGCGTTCACAGCGGCGCCCGCCATAGGCGGAACCAGGGTGCCACGCCCTCACAGGCCCTGCACGCGCACCTCTCTACCGCAAACACCACACGCCAAGACCCGCCAAACGCTGCCCCGCCACACACGCCAAAACCCGCCGCAACCGCCCCTTTCCCCCTCCCCCCCCCCACACAGGAGGCGGACTTCTTCTACGTGCCCGGCAGCGCGCGCGACCTCAAAAAGGCCTTCCTGCTGCAGCCGCTGCTGGCGTACATCAGCACCTTCTGGCCCTACTGGAACGCCACCGGCGGGGCGAGGCACGTCATGCCGGCAGAGGGTAGGGCGCCAGGGCGCCGGCGGCCGGGGCGTAGCAGAGTGGGAGGCGGGAGGCGGGAGGCGGACGAGGGCTTGACACAGGGAAGCGCAGGATGTAAGGTGGCAACGGTGCGGAGGTGCATGCCGCCGGCAAACGAACGGGCCCTGGCGTCCGCCTAGCTTGCGCTGGTGTCCACGACTCCCTTCCCCCTCCTGCGCCCCCACGCCTGCTGCCGACCTCGCTACACTTCTTTGTACCATCATTGCAACCCCCGCCCGCCCGCCAGGCGACGTGGGCACGTGCGAGCTGCCGCTCAAGGTGCGGCTGTACACGGCCAACGTGACGTGGCTGCAGTTCTGGGGCATGTACGACTTCCACCCGCACTGGACCCAGATCTTCCACAACCGCATACCCTGCATGGTGCCCGGCCGGGTGAGTGCTGCTGTGCTGGCGGTGGGCTGGGGTGGTGGTGGTGGTGGTGGTGGTGGTGGTGGTGGTGGTGGTGGTGGTGGTGGTGGTGGTGGTGGTGGTGGTGGTGGTGGTGGTGGCGGTGGTGGCGGTGGTGGCGGTGGGCTGGGGTGGTGGTGGTGGTGGTGGTGGTGGTGGTGGTGGTGGTGGTGGTGGCGGTGGTGGCGGTGGTGGCGGTGCGGCCTTGCGGCCTTGGCTGTGGGCAGTACAGGGCTGGTCTCGGGAGTATGGTACGCGGGGGCCAGAGCAGGGGCCGGGATATGTTGGGGCATGGCGCGGGTGGCCAGCGCTGGTCTGGCGCTCGGCGGCTCCGTGCGCGCCACCTCTGCCTACTCACGTAGTCACGTCGCACACACACTCACACTGTGGCTTTCCTTTCTAACACACATATCAATGATACAATCTCTAACACGCCATGCACAAACACACGCGCAGGACATCGTGGTGCCCTTCATGGCCATGTCCAGCCACGACCGCTTCGTGATCGAGACGCCGCTGCACCCGCGCAACCAGAAGCGCAACCGCACCAACACATTCTTCTTCGCGGGCGGCGTGTGCGGCAGCGGCAACAAGCGCGCGCTGCCGCCGCACTGCACCTACTACAAGCAAGTGCGCTACAGCGGCGGCGTGCGCCAGGCGGTGAGTCGCAGGGCGGGCCGGGAGCAGCGCATGGGGGCGGGCGGGTTTACGGTATTTGGGTATGGCGGCGCGCTGACAGCTCCCATGACGGCGGGTGGCAGCGGTGCCACGACGATCGCCCCGACCGCGACCGAGAACGAGCACGCCACGCAGTACCGTGGCTTACTACTCCGCCCGCCCGCCTTCCCCCCTGCTGCAACAACCTGTCGGCATCATCTAGTCTTATCACCATGCATGGAACCCCCCGCACCCCGGCGCCGCAGGTGTACCTGCACTTCCACAACCGCACCGGCTGGCGGGTGGTGCCGGGCACCGACGACTATGCGCGCGACTACGCCTCCAGCCGCTTCTGCCTGGCGGCGGCGGGCGGCGGCTGGGGCAAGCGCGGCATCGTGGCGGCCATGTACGGCTGCATCCCCGTGGCCGCCACCGACATGTTGTACGAGGCCTTCGAGCCGGAGATGGACTGGGGCAGGTGGGGGCTGGCTGGGGCTGGCGGGGTTGGGTGTGTGGGGGATGCGTGTAGGTGTAGGTGTAGGTGTAGGTGTAGGTGTAGG
Source organism: Chlamydomonas incerta (assembly GCA_016834605.1). Taxonomy (NCBI): domain Eukaryota; kingdom Viridiplantae; phylum Chlorophyta; class Chlorophyceae; order Chlamydomonadales; family Chlamydomonadaceae; genus Chlamydomonas; species Chlamydomonas incerta. Next base: position 245,913 of record JAEHOC010000091.1, read on the forward strand.
TGTAGGTGTAGGTGTAGGTGTAGGTGTAGGTGTAGTCATTTTCATTTGGGGAGATTGCCAACCCAAATCATGCATGCACCCCACCCCCCACCGCGCCCGCCAGGTTCGGCGTGCGCATCACGCAGGCCGAGATCCCGCAGCTGGCCGACAAGCTGGAGGCGTACAGCGAGGAGCAGGTGGCCGCCATGCAGCAGCGCACCGCCTGCGCCGCGCAGCACCTGCACTGGAGCACCAACCTGGGCGGCATCATGGGCGAGACGGGTGAGGCAGGCAGCTGGGTCCAGGCTGGTTGCTCTGGCCGGACGGGGTAGCCGTCCATTGAACAATGGCATGGCGGTGAAGTAGCACATCTGAGTCGAGACGGGTGAAGCGGCGGGTGACGCGGCGGGGTGAAAGGGGTGGTCTCTCTGGCCTGAGGGGGTAGCGACGGGTTTTGACAATGTGGTCGGTGGGGCGGCGCCTGTGGATGTTCTGGTGGCGGCATGGTCACCGCGGCCGCGCGGGAAGGAAGAAGTGGCGCAATCGCACGGACTGGGGTATGGCATTTGCGGATGAGGGCAGGCGGCACAAGAATGCAAGCTCCCCACTCCATTCGAGCAGGCCTCGGCCCGCATGGCTGCGGCCTCCACTGACACAGCCGCGCCGCTACCTATGCCCCTGACTCTGACTCTCTGACTCTGCCCCTGCCGCTGCCCTCCTCCCCCCCCCCCCCCGCGGCCGCAGGCGAGTTCGACGCCTTCAACACCATCATGGCCATCCTGCGCATGCGGCGCAAGCGGCCCGACCTCAAGCCGGAGCAGTACTACGACACCGACGAGGACTTCCGCAACTTCATCGACTGCAAGCCATGTGAGCTCTACCTGTGCCCGCGTTAAGGGCTGTTGCTTGTTTGTTTCTGGGGTTTTAGGGTTTTGGCCTGGCGTGTGGGGCAGCGAGGGCTGGGTGCCCCGGATGTGGGCAGTATTGCACGCGTGGCAGGCCGGCGAGTGGGCGACACAGCGCACGAAGCATGGTTGCAGCACCGCAAGCGTTACGAGCTCCCACCGCGCATGCGCCTTGGCAAGCCTGGCACCTGCCCCCGCACACCCGCAACCCCCGCACACTCCCGCACGCACCGCCAATCGAACCGGGCTTTTGGGCACTGCCTGCCGCCGCACCTCGGCCCCGCCACGCCGCCACGCCGCCGCCGCCGCGCAGACCGACCCTCGGCACGGCACACCCCCCTCTGCACCATGTACGTGGGCCCGGGCATGGAGCCCCGCGGCTACGAGGACGCCTGCCCCGCCGCCCGCTACTACTTCCGCCGCAAGATGGGCCCGCCCGGCGGCGCCATCTGCGCGCTGGCCAACAGCACAGCCGCCTGCCCGGTCTTCGACTGAGCAGCCCGCCGCCGGCTGCGCACACTTGCGGCGGCGGCGGGGGGAGGGGGCGGTGTGTGCGGTGGCTTGCCGCGGGCTTGCCGCCGGCCGCGCGGCGGGGTGGCGGCTCCGCGGCGGGCAGCAGAGGCGGGCGGGCGGGCAGGCAGCACAGGCGCGGCTGAGCAGTAGCAGGATGGGAGCAGCAGCAGAGGTGGGCGGCGCAGTTCCTGCGGCGGGCGGACGGCGCAGGAGCGCAGCTGGTTCGCGGAGCGGAGTGGAGTTCAAGGGGGGTGCTGTCGTGCCCAGGGTCGCTGCTGCGGCGGCAGGTGCGTGGCCGCTCGCCCAATGCCGCACACGCATAGCAAGAAGCAGACGATGCTAAATGCTCTGTGCACGGCCTCGCCAATAGCACAGCACCGCATGTACGGACATGCCTGCGCGCATGTTCCCACTCCTTGCCCGCGCCGCCCTGCCCCGCCCCGCCCCGCCCGCGCCCCCACCCACCCGCAGACGACCCTCAGGCTGCGGCGCCCCCGCTGTGCACCATGTTCATCAGCCCGCTGTACACCAAGTTCGACGACACCTGCCCCGCCAAGTACTTCCGCTACTACATGCGGCGCAAGATGGGGCCGCCGGGGGGCGCCATCTGCGTGGACGCCAAGGACCTGGCCTCGTGCCGCCGGTTCGACTGAGGCGCAGCAGTGCGCTGCCAGCGGAGGCTGCGGATGGGGTGGGTGGCACTGAGGAGCTGCTGACACAGTGGCTGGGTGTGGGGCAGGGATGCGCGCGCGCGGGTGCGCGAGCATCCCATTTTGCACGCCTCAGGGGACATGCTACCTGCATCGCCGCCAGCCTGCCGCCAAAGGGTAGTAGGTTTGCTCCCGTACCGCGCTCCATTGCGACGGTTTCCCAGGCAGCCCTGTGTGTGGTGTCGTCCACCCACGGAAGTGGCATTCGCTCAACCGCATCCTCCGCAATGGGGTTTGGGGATGGCGGCGTGGTCCTGTCGCAACCACAACTTGAAGGTGCAGGAGGCGTGCCCTGTGCCGGTGCCTGTGCCGGGCAAGTAGTGGTGATGTGTGGTGAAGCGCACTTGCAGGCGGGCTGCGGCTGTTTGGTGACCCGAACCAACGAATGATTGTGAAGAGAGGCTTCTGCATGCAAATGCAGGGCACAAACGAATGAGAGCAATTGTGTGTTCCGAGCAGGGGGTTTGCCCGGCCCCAGTTCGGGGCGATCAGGGGCACCTGTAGCTGGTGGTGATGATGGCGGCTGGCGAGTGCAAAGCATTATACGATGGACAGCGTACGATTGGAATGGACAGGTTGCGGTATGCCAACAGTCCCGTGAGAGAGTTCTATTGTCTGCAGGTGTGCAGTGGCGGCGAGTGCGAGGCATGGTGCAGCCGCAGTGGAAGCGCCGGCTGTGGGTAAGGGAAGGGCTGTGCCCTACCGCCGGCACACACCCGACTGTAACAAGGCGCAGCATGTGTGCAAACGTGCTATAATGTCTTGGCTTCAGCGGCTTCAGCGGCTGCAAAGACAGCAGCGCGATTGCACGAATACGGGCGGGAAACGGGGAAGTGGCAAGCGGGATCATGGGAGGTACCGTATGCGTGGGCGCATGGGTGGGATGCACGGCTGCAACAGCTGAGCGGCTCCCAGAAGCACGCCAAGGGCTCAGGGTAAATCCCTGAGCTCCGCTACAAATGTAGCAGGAAGTGCCGTTCTCCACCGGCGTCGATGGCGGCAGCGCTGCAGCCGGAAGACATCGCACTGCAGCAGGCGGCATTGAAGACGGAGAGGCAATGCCGCAGTGGGACCAGGGGTGAGTGGGACTGTGAGAGAGGCGGAGGCAGGAGGCGAGGAAGAGGTGGGTAAGGTATGGGGTTGCAGCCAGGGATGCAGTGGGAAAGGTGCGCGTACAGGCGTGGCAGAAACTGGGGAGCTGCAGGGGGGGCGGGGGGCGGCGGCGGGGACACGCCCAACTCGGGGGAGCAGGTGCATGGCCATTCGCTGCGCCATCGGCCCATCGCGGCTGCATGCCCTCGCGATGGGCCGAGCGAGGCCTAGAAGCCCAAGGCCGCGCAACTAAAGCTTGTCCCCCTGCTCTTGCGTCTACACACACAGAAGTGCTCCTGTCTAACACGGCGTCCCATCAAACGTCAACCCGAACTTGAATCACATTCGAGGTCGCCAGCTTCTTGTGTGCCCGAGGCCACCGGCAGGAGGACCACATCGCGCTGCTTCTGCAGTCTCTTTGGTTCGCGCTCTTTAACCGCGTCTGTGGCAGCGTCCAGGCCAGCGTCCGCTCGCCTGCCTTAGTGCTACCTCCCCAGTGACCAGCGAGCGTTCGCTCCTCGCCTCCCCTTCCTCGTCCGCATCTCAGCGCATTTATAAAATGGGCTACGGTGGCTACGTGAGCGCCAAGCTGCCTCCGGCCAAGCCTACTGAGGTCGAGGCTGCCGTCCAGGTGAGCGATTTGCTGCTTTCCGCTCGACCACGGGGATGAAAGTTCAAGGATGTGGTGACCGTGCTGTGTTTGACCTGTGCGCGAGCACAACGTTTGAATGTCTACACGGGGGGTGATGCTCGCTGAGGCCGCAGCGACTCGCAGCGGCGCGTTTTTTGCACTGCGCAGCGAGATAACTTGCACACATATCCGCTAGGTGGCAATCAGGCCTGAAGCTTCTCGCTAGAGCCTCTCACACCGCTAGGGTTTGTGTGGTTTGGGCCCCGCGCAGGCAATCAAGTCCCTGGAGACCGTGGAGATGATCCACAAGCTGGTGTACAACACCGCCGTGCAGCCTAAGGACGAGAAGTTTCGCAAGGTGGGGCCTGGGCAGCCGGGTGCGAGGGCCGCGTGTGTCCCTTCGGTCGACCTGCTCTCCGTGCTTGAAGGGCCGCCGCACCTGCTAGCCCTACTGCCTCTGAACGATGCCTCATGAATGGGATGCGTGTGTCTGCAGGTCCGGTTAGGCAACCCCAAGATCCAAGCCGTGCTGGGCGAGGTGCCCGGCGCCATCGACGCGATGGTGGCGCTGGGCTGGGCGCTGGAAGAGGCGGAGGGCGAGCAGTTCCTGGTGGTGCCCGCGGGCAAGTTCCTGGGCATGCAGCAGGTGAGCAAGGGCGTTGACGACCATATGCTATGGGGAAGTCAAGGCGGGGCGGGAGGGCTCGGGTCTGGCACAGGGATAGCCCTGCCGTCTGTACGGCATGCCCTGCGCCTTGCGCCGTGCGGCTTGCTGCGTAACCGGTGCTGGGCATCCTCGCTCCCGGGGACTGTCCCTTCTCGTAATGCCGCTCTCATAACCGGTGCCGACGCCGTGCTGTGTGTGAATGTGTTGCGGTGCAGGTGCGCATTGTTGAGGCGGCGCGTGACAAGCTGGCCAAGGATGTGAAGGACCAGTCACGCCACGACACCCGCGTTGCCATCCAGGGTTGAGCGTTGCAGAACCGTGGGCCTCGTGAGGGTTGTGAGACGTGTGTGAGAGCTGTGTCGAGAGCTTTTAGGGCGGAAAGGGGCCTCAAAACGGCGCCCGGAAGCAGGATGCGCTGGTGGATTCATGCTACACATGATAATGAGTGAACCGGATGGCGTGGTTGACCCAGCGGGCGTGACCGTATTCACATATGGTATGTATTAGGAGTGTGGGGACGCGGCGTTGTCGTGAGCCACGGATGGCCGTAATACCGCGGGGGCATGTCGCACCCGCGGAAGCATGTATTAGTAAGCGTTTGTGTAAGGTAACTTGGAGGCTGACACGCGCCTCAAGCAGGGTAACTGCTTGTGGGTGACGGTTGCGGCGGTGTGGGCGGCGCTTGCAGAGCGCTTACGCCCTGGTACGGTACTTAAAGCGTCCTGGTGCCACTGCCCTGCATAAGTCGTGGAATCTGACTTCCCAACAGTGTGACTCGGGCTGACGATTACGCTGCAGCCCCGGTGTCCCCGCCACTGGATACTAGAGGTCTGTCCGCAAGCGCAGCGCAGTCATAGCTGGGGTTACTTCCATGGCGCATGGCAAAACCAACAGCGCCAAATGCCTGGGTGCGCCACTTAGCAGCAGTGGTGGGGCCGCTCCACGCAGAACCATGTGAAAGCGATGGCGCCCCGACGAGGCCAGCTAGCACCGAGTACACTAGGGGTGTGGCTACCCGGAATTGGTGACGGCAGTCCTGACAACATGCGTGTATGGAAATGCCGGCGTGCGCGCGCAAGCGAATTTTTAGACCGCCCATGCGCCCATGCAGCGCGCCGTACAGCCTTTCCCGCAGCAGCGCCAGGTTGCACAGCAAAATCATACCACGTATATCGTATGAGCCCCAAAGGCCAGCAATTGGCGGCATACGCAAGGTGCACGTATAAGTCAGGGCGACATGGTCCGTTCCCAAACCGCGCACAGCTTCTTCGCAGTTTCTTAAAGAGCGCAGCAAACTATACATACGGACTTCCTAAGGGGGCGCGTAGGGCCATGTGAGCAAACTCGACTGGAAATCGAACCGTTCTCAGGCTAGGAAGCGAGTTTGGGCGTGCGGGCAAGAGCTAATTGTAAAGGGAGGCAAAGACAGGGCGCAAGGCTTCATTGGGTGCGCAAACGTGACCATGACTTTTGCAGCGTAGTGAAGGGCCAGGGGCTCAACCGTCGGCCGTAACCGGATGGTTACTTGGGAGATCGGGGAGTTGGGAGTTGGGGGGTTGACCTCGTGACCTGCCCATACACACACGCCACGCCACGCCACACCCGCCCCCCCCCCCGCACACCCTGTGAGCAAGGCGTCCAGACCGCGGCACTTCACAAACATAATACGCATGTGTATGCATGGTTTGGGGCTACCTGAGCTGCAAAAGGGTCATGTGGTGGCCGCCCAGGCAACTGAGGGAGTCGGTGTGTGCCGATGCGTGTCGACCAGGGTATGTCCGCGCCTGGGAGCAAGGAAGTCCGCCGATTGTGCTCATCATATACCCACGTATAGCACATATCTTCCATACGTGCGCAAAGCTGTAAGACGTGCCCCGCGCGAAGTTGGCTTTCACCGACATGTAAAAGCCAACTGGGTCTGAAGAGCCAACGCCAGGCACACAGGGCAAATCACTTATATTTGGATGTAGCGATTTTAAGCAATGTCAGCGCAGGCCAAGCCAGTGTGCGACTTGAAAGTTCAAGGAAAATCCTTGCCGCGCTCAGGAGCCCGCAAGGTTTAACCTTGCCTTTGGAGTGCCGTGTGCAATGTATGAGGGTGACAAGCAGAATGGGCTGAACAACGTCCCGCGTGCAGCCCCAAAAGGCCGAAAAACCGGGCGCCGAAGTACCGTGCCCCCACACCCTTGAAGGGCCAGGGCTCAACCGTCGGCCGTAACCGGATGGTTACTTGGGAGATCGGGGAGTTGGGAGTTGGGGGGTTGACCTCGTGACCTGCCCATACACACACGCCACGCCACGCCACACCCGCCCCCCCCCCCGCACACCCTGTGAGCAAGGCGTCCAGACCGCGGCACTTCACAAACATAATACGCATGTGTATGCATGGTTTGGGGCTACCTGAGCTGCAAAAGGGTCATGTGGTGGCCCGCCCAGGCAACTGAGGGAGTCGGTGTGTGCCGATGCGTGTCGACCAGGGTATGTCCGCGCCTGGGAGCAAGGAAGTCCGCCGATTGTGCTCATCATATACCCACGTATAGCACATATCTTCCATACGTGCGCAAAGCTGTAAGACGTGCCCCGCGCGAAGTTGGCTTTCACCGACATGTAAAAGCCAACTGGGTCTGAAGAGCCAACGCCAGGCACACAGGGCAAATCACTTATATTTGGATTGTAGCGATTTTAAGCAATGTCAGCGCAGGCCAAGCCAGTGTGCGACTTGAAAGTTCAAGGAAAATCCTTGCCGCGCTCAGGAGCCCGCAAGGTTTAACCTTGCCTTTGGAGTGCCGTGTGCAATGTATGAGGTGACAAGCAGAATGGGCTGAACAACGTCCCGCGTGCAGCCCCAAAAGGCCGAAAAACCGGGCGCCGAAGTACCGTGCCCCCACACCCTTCTGAAGGGCCAGGGCTCAACCGTCGGCCGTAACCGGATGGTTACTTGGGAGATCGGGGAGTTGGGAGTTGGGGGGTTGACCTCGTGACCTGCCCATACACACACGCCACGCCACGCCACACCCGCCCCCCCCCCGCACACCCTGTGAGCAAGGCGTCCAGACCGCGGCACTTCACAAACATAATACGCATGTGTATGCATGGTTTGGGGCTACCTGAGCTGCAAAAGGGTCATGTGGTGGCCGCCCAGGCAACTGAGGGAGTCGGTTGTGTGCCGATGGTGTCGACCAGGGTATGTCCGCGCCTGGGAGCAAGGAAGTCCGCCGATTGTGCTCATCATATACCCACGTATAGCACATATCTTCCATACGTGCGCCAAGCTGTAAGACGTGCCCGCGCGAAGTTGGCTTTCACCGACATTGTAAAAGCCAACTGGGTCTGAAGAGCCAACGCCAGGCACACAGGGCAAATCACTTATATTTGGATTGTAGCGATTTTAAGCAATGTCAGCGCAGGCCAAGCCAGTGTGCGACTTGAAAGTTCAAGGAAAATCCTTGCCGCGCTCAGGAGCCCGCAAGGTTTAACCTTGCCCTTTGGAGTGCCGTGTGCAATGTATGATGGTGACAAGCAGAATGGGCTGAACAACGTCCCGCGTGCAGCCCCAAAGGCCGAAAAACCGGGCGCCGAAAGTACCGTGCCCCACACCCTTCGCGCCACTGCCCTGCATAAGTCGTGGAATCTGACTTCCCAACAGTGTGACTCGGGCTGACGATTACGCTGCAGCCCCGGTGTCCCCGCCACTGGATACTAGAGGTCTGTCCGCAAGCGCAGCGCAGTCATAGCTGGGGTTACTTCCATGGCGCATGGCAAAACCAACAGCGCCAAATGCCTGGGTGCGCCACTTAGCAGCAGTGGTGGGGCCCGCTCCACGCAGAGAACCATGTGAAAGCGATGGCGCCCCGACGAGGCCAGCTAGCACCGAGTACACTAGGGGTGTGGCTACCCGGAATTGGTGACGGCAGTCCTGACAAACATGCGTGTATGGAAATGCCGGCGTGCGCGCGCAAGCGAATTTTTAGACCCGCCCATGCGCCCTGCAGCGCGCCGTACAGCCTTTCCCGCAGCAGCGCCAGGTTGCACAGCAAAATCATACCACGTATATCGTATGAGCCCCCCAAAGGCCAGCAATTGGCGGCATACGCAAGGTGCACGTATAAGTCAGAGCGACATGGTCCGTTCCCAAACCGCGCACAGCTTCTTCGCAGTTTCTTAAAGAGCGCAGCAAACTATACATACGGACTTCCTAAGGGGGCGCCGTTAGGGCCATGTGAGCAAAACTCGACTGGAAATCGAACCGTTCTCAGGCTAGGAAGCGAGTTTGGGCGTGCGGGCAAGAGCTAATTGTAAAGGGAGGCAAAGACAGGGCGCAAGGCTTCATTGGGTGCGCAAACGTGACCATGACTTTTGCAGCGTAGTGAAGGGCCAGGGCTCAACCCGTCGGCCGTAACCGGATGGTTACTTGGGAGATCGGGGAGTTGGGAGTTGGGGGGTTGACCTCGTGACCTGCCCATACACACACGCCACGCCACGCCACACCCGCCCCCCCCCGCACACCCTGTGAGCAAGGCGTCCAGACCGCGGCACTTCACAAACATAATACGCATGTGTATGCATGGTTTGGGGCTACCTGAGCTGCAAAAGGGTCATGTGGTGGCCCGCCCAGGCAACTGAGGGAGTCGGTGTGTGCCGATGCGTGTCGACCAGGGTATGTCCGCGCCTGGGAGCAAGGAAGTCCGCCGATTGTGCTCATCATATACCCACGTATAGCACATATCTTCCATACGTGCGCAAAGCTGTAAGACGTGCCCCGCGCGAAGTTGGCTTTCACCGACATGTAAAAGCCAACTGGGTCTGAAGAGCCAACGCCAGGCACACAGGGCAAATCACTTATATTTGGATGTAGCGATTTTAAGCAATGTCAGCGCAGGCCAAGCCAGTGTGCGACTTGAAAGTTCAAGGAAAATCCTTGCCGCGCTCAGGAGCCCGCAAGGTTTAACCTTGCCTTTGGAGTGCCGTGTGCAATGTATGAGGTGACAAGCAGAATGGGCTGAACAACGTCCCGCGTGCAGCCCCAAAAGGCCGAAAAAACCGGGCGCCGAAGTACCGTGCCCCCACACCCTTCGCGCCACTGCCCTGCATAAGTCGTGGAATCTGACTTCCCAACAGTGTGACTCGGGCTGACGATTACGCTGCAGCCCCGGTGTCCCCGCCACTGGATACTAGAGGTCTGTCCGCAAGCGCAGCGCAGTCATAGCTGGGTTACTTCCATGGCGCATGGCAAAACCAACAGCGCCAAATGCCTGGGTGCGCCACTTAGCAGCAGTGGTGGGGCCGCTCCACGCAGAACCCATGTGAAAGCGATGGCGCCCCGACGAGGCCAGCTAGCACCGAGTACACTAGGGGTGTGGCTACCCGGAATTGGTGACGGCAGTCCTGACAACATGCGTGTATGGAAATGCCGGCGTGCGCGCGCAAGCGAATTTTTAGACCGCCCATGCGCCCATGCAGCGCGCCGTACAGCCTTTCCCGCAGCAGCGCCAGGTTGCACAGCAAAATCATACCACGTATATCGTATGAGCCCCAAAGGCCAGCAATTGGCGGCATACGCAAGGTGCACGTATAAGTCAGGGCGACATGGTCCGTTCCCAAACCGCGCACAGCTTCTTCGCAGTTTTCTTAAAGAGCGCAGCAAACTATACATACGGACTTCCTAAGGGGCGCGTAGGGCCATGTGAGCAAACTCGACTGGAAATCGAACCGTTCTCAGGCTAGGGAAGCGAGTTTGGGCGTGCGGGCAAGAGCTAATTGTAAAGGGAGGCAAAGACAGGGCGCAAGGCTTCATTGGGTGCGCAAACGTGACCATGACTTTTGCAGCGTAGTGAAGGGCCAGGGCTCAACCGTCGGCCGTAACCGGATGGTTACTTGGGAGATCGGGGAGTTGGGAGTTGGGGGGTTGACCTCGTGACCTGCCCATACACACACGCCCACGCCACGCCACACCCGCCCCCCCCCCGCACACCCTGTGAGCAAGGCGTCCAGACCGCGGCACTTCACAAACATAATACGCATGTGTATGCATGGTTTGGGGCTACCTGAGCTGCAAAAGGGTCATGTGGTGGCCCGCCCAGGCAACTGAGGGAGTCGGTGTGTGCCGATGCGTGTCGACCAGGGTATGTCCGCGCCTGGGAGCAAGGAAGTCCGCCGATTGTGCTCATCATATACCCACGTATAGCACATATCTTCCATACGTGCGCAAAGCTGTAAGACGTGCCCCGCGCGAAGTTGGCTTTCACCGACATGTAAAAGCCAAACTGGGTCTGAAGAGCCAACGCCAGGCACACAGGGCAAATCACTTATATTTGGATGTAGCGATTTTAAGCAATGTCAGCGCAGGCCAAGCCAGTGTGCGACTTGAAAGTTCAAGGAAAATCCTTGCCGCGCTCAGGAGCCCGCAAGGTTTAACCTTGCCTTTGGAGTGCCGTGTGCAATGTATGAGGTGACAAGCAGAATGGGCTGAACAACGTCCCGCGTGCAGCCCCAAAAGGCCGAAAAACCGGGCGCCGAAGTACCGTGCCCCCACACCCTTCGCGCCACTGCCCTGCATAAGTCGTGGAATCTGACTTCCCAACAGTGTGACTCGGGCTGACGATTACGCTGCAGCCCCGGTGTCCCCGCCACTGGATACTAGAGGTCTGTCCGCAAGCGCAGCGCAGTCATAGCTGGGGTTACTTCCATGGCGCATGGCAAAACCAACAGCGCCAAATGCCTGGGTGCGCCACTTAGCAGCAGTGGTGGGGCCGCTCCACGCAGAACCATGTGAAAGCGATGGCGCCCCGACGAGGCCAGCTAGCACCGAGTACACTAGGGGTGTGGCTACCCGGAATTGGTGACGGCAGTCCTGACAACATGCGTGTATGGAAATGCCGGCGTGCGCGCGCAAGCGAATTTTTAGACCGCCCATGCGCCCATGCAGCGCGCCGTACAGCCTTTCCCGCAGCAGCGCCAGGTTGCACAGCAAAATCATACCACGTATATCGTATGAGCCCCAAAGGCCAGCAATTGGCGGCATACGCAAGGTGCACGTATAAGTCAGGGCGACATGGTCCGTTCCCAAACCGCGCACAGCTTCTTCGCAGTTTCTTAAAGAGCGCAGCAAACTATACATACGGACTTCCTAAGGGGGCGCGTAGGGCCATGTGAGCAAACTCGACTGGAAATCGAACCGTTCTCAGGCTAGGAAGCGAGTTTGGGCGTGCGGGCAAGAGCTAATTGTAAAGGGAGGCAAGACAGGGCGCAAGGCTTCATTGGGTGCGCAAACGTGACCATGACTTTTGCAGCGTAGTGAAGGGCCAGGGCTCAACCGTCGGCCGTAACCGGATGGTTACTTGGGAGATCGGGGAGTTGGGAGTTGGGGGGTTGACCTCGTGACCTGCCCATACACACACGCCACGCCACGCCACACCCGCCCCCCCCCGCACACCCTGTGAGCAAGGCGTCCAGACCGCGGCACTTCACAAACATAATACGCATGTGTATGCATGGTTTGGGGCTACCTGAGCTGCAAAAGGGTCATGTGGTGGCCCGCCCAGGCAACTGAGGGAGTCGGTGTGTGCCGATTGCGTGTCGACCAGGGTATGTCCGCGCCTGGGAGCAAGGAAGTCCGCCGATTGTGCTCATCATATACCCACGTATAGCACATATCTTCCATACGTGCGCAAAGCTGTAAGACGTGCCCCGCGCGAAGTTGGCTTTCACCGACATGTAAAAGCCAACTGGGTCTGAAGAGCCAACGCCAGGCACACAGGGCAAATCACTTATATTTGGATGTAGCGATTTTAAGCAATGTCAGCGCAGGCCAAGCCAGTGTGCGACTTGAAAGTTCAAGGAAAATCCTTGCCGCGCTCAGGAGCCCGCAAGGTTTAACCTTGCCTTTGGAGTGCCGTGTGCAATGTATGAGGGTGACAAGCAGAATGGGCTGAACAACGTCCCGCGTGCAGCCCCAAAAGGCCGAAAAACCGGGCGCCGAAGTACCGTGCCCCCACACCCTTCGCGCCACTGCCCTGCATAAGTCGTGGAATCTGACTTCCCAAACAGTGTGACTCGGGCTGACGATTACGCTGCAGCCCCGGTGTCCCCGCCACTGGATACTAGAGGTCTGTCCGCAAGCGCAGCGCAGTCATAGCTGGGGTTACTTCCATGGCGCATGGCAAAACCAACAGCGCCAAATGCCTGGGTGCGCCACTTAGCAGCAGTGGTTGGGGCCGCTCCACGCAGAACCATGTGAAAGCGATGGCGCCCCGACGAGGCCAGCTAGCACCGAGTACACTAGGGGTGTGGCTACCCGGAATTGGTGACGGCAGTCCTGACAACATGCGTGTATGGAAATGCCGGCGTGCGCGCGCAAGCGAATTTTTTAGACCGCCCATGCGCCCATGCAGCGCGCCGTACAGCCTTTTCCCGCAGCAGCGCCAGGTTGCACAGCAAATCATACCACGTATATCGTATGAGCCCCAAAGGCCAGCAATTGGCGGCATACGCAAGGTGCACGTATAAGTCAGGGCGACATGGTCCGTTCCCAAACCGCGCACAGCTTCCTTCGCAGTTTCTTAAGAGCGCAGCAAACTATACATACGGACTTCCTAAGGGGGCGCGTAGGGCATGTGAGCAAACTCGACTGGAAATCGAACCGTTTCTCAGGCTAGGAAGCGAGTTTGGGCGTGCGGGCAAGAGCTAATTGTAAAGGGAGGCAAAGACAGGGCGCAAGGCTTCATTGGGTGCGCAAAACGTGACCATGACTTTTGCAGCGTAGTGAAGGGCCAGGGCTCAACCGTCGGCCGTAACCGGATGGTTACTTGGGAGATCGGGGAGTTGGGAGTTGGGGGGTTGACCTCGTGACCTGCCCATCACACACACGCCACCGCCACGCCACACCCGCCCCCCCCCGCACACCCTGTGAGCAAGGCGTCCAGACCGCGGCACTTCACAACATAATACGCATTGTATGCATGGTTTGGGGCTACCTGAGCTGCAAAAGGGTCATGTGGTGGCCCGCCCAGGCAACTGAGGGAGTCGGTGTGTGCCGATGCGTGTCGACCAGGGTATGTCCGCGCCTGGGAGCAAGGAAGTCCGCCGATTGTGCTCATCATATACCCACGTATAGCACATATCTTCCATACGTGCGCAAAAGCTGTAAGACGTGCCCCGCGCGAAGTTGGCTTTCACCGACATGTAAAAGCCCAACTGGGTCTGAAGAGCCAACGCCAGGCACACAGGGCAAATCACTTATATTTGGACTTGTAGCGATTTTTAAGCAATGTCAGCGCAGGCCAAGCCAGTGTGCGACTTGAAAGTTCAAGGAAAATCCTTGCCGCGCTCAGGAGCCCGCAAGGTTTAACCTTGCCTTTGGGAGTGCCGTGTGCAATGTATGAGGTGACAAGCAGAATGGGCTGAACAACGTCCCGCGTGCAGCCCCAAAGGCCGGAAAAACCGGGCGCCGAAGTACCGTTGCCCCCACACCCCTTCGCGCCACTGCCCTGCATAAGTCGTGGAATCTGACTTCCCAAACAGTGTGACTCGGGCTGACGATTACGCTGCAGCCCCGGTGTCCCCCGCCACTGGATACTAGAGGTCTGTCCGCAAGCGCAGCGCAGTCATAGCTGGGGTTACTTCCATGGCGCATGGCAAAACCAACAGCGCCAAATGCCTGGGTGCGCCACTTAGCAGCAGTGGTGGGGCCGCTCCACGCAGAACCATGTGAAAGCGATGGCGCCCCGACGAGGCCAGCTAGCACCGAGTTACACTAGGGGTGGCTACCCGGAATTGGTGACGGCAGTCCTGACAACATGCGTGTATGGAAATGCCGGCGTGCGCGCGCAAGCGAATTTTTAGACCGCCCATGCGCCCATGCAGCGCGCCGTACAGCCTTTTCCCGCAGCAGCGCCAGGTTGCACAGCAAAATCATACCACGTATATCGTATGAGCCCCAAAGGCCAGCAATTGGCGGCATACGCAAGGTGCACGTATAGTCAGGGCGACCATGGTCCGTTCCCAAACCGCGCACAGCTTCTTCGCAGTTTCTAAAGAGCGCAGCAAACTATACATACGGACTTCCTAAGGGGGCGCGTAGGGCCATGTGAGCAAACTCGACTGGAAATCGAACCGTTTCTCAGGCTAGGAAGCGGAGTTTGGGCGTGCGGGCAAGAGCTAATTGTAAGGGAGGCAAAGACAGGGCGCAAAGGCTTCATTGGGTGCGCAAACGTGACCATGACTTTTGCAGCGTAGTGAAGGGCCAGGGCTCAACCGTCGGCCGTAACCGGATGGTTACTTGGGAGATCGGGGAGTTGGGAGTTGGGGGGTTGACCTCGGTGACCTGCCCATACACACACGCCACGCCACGCCACACCCGCCCCCCCCCGCACACCCTGTGAGCAAGGCGGTCCAGACCGCGGCACTTCACAAACATAATACGCATGTGTATGCATGGTTTGGGGCTACCTGAGCTGCAAAAGGGTCATGTGGTGGCCGCCCAGGCAACTGAGGGAGTCGGTGTGTGCCGATGCGTGTCGACCAGGGTATGTCCGCGCCTGGGAGCAAGGAAGTCCGCCGATTGTGCTCATCATATACCCACGTATAGCACATATCTTCCATACGTGCGCAAAGCTGTAAGACGTGCCCCGCGCGAAGTTGGCTTTCACCGACATGTAAAAGCCAACTGGGTCTGAAGAGCCAACGCCAGGCACACAGGGCAAATCACTTATTTTTGGATGTAGCGATTTTAAGCAATGTCAGCGCAGGCCAAGCCAGTGTGCGACTTGAAAGTTCAAGGAAAATCCTTGCCGCGCTCAGGAGCCCGCAAGGTTTAACCTTGCCTTTGGAGTGCCGTGTGCAATGTATGAGGTGACAAGCAGAATGGGCTGAACAACGTCCCGCGTGCAGCCCCAAAAGGCCGAAAAACCGGGCGCCGAAGTACCGTGCCCCCACACCCTTCGCGCCACTGCCCTGCATAAGTCGTGGAATCTGACTTCCCAACAGTGTGACTCGGGCTGACGATTACGCTGCAGCCCCGGTGTCCCCGCCACTGGATACTAGAGGTCTGTCCGCCAAGCGCAGCGCAGTCATAGCTGGGGTTACTTCCATGGCGCATGGCAAAACCAACAGCGCCAAATGCCTGGGTGCGCCACTTAGCAGCAGTGGTGGGGCCGCTCCACGCAGAACCATGTGAAAGCGATGGCGCCCCGACGAGGCCAGCTAGCACCGAGTACACTAGGGGTGTGGCTACCCGGAAATTGGTGACGGCAGTCCTGACAACATGCGTGTATGGAAATGCCGGCGTGCGCGCGCAAGCGAATTTTTAGACCGCCCATGCGCCCATGCAGCGCGCCGTACAGCCTTTCCCGCAGCAGCGCCAGGTTGCACAGCAAAATCATACCACGTATATCGTATGAGCCCCAAAGGCCAGCAATTGGCGGCATACGCAAGGTGCGTATAAGTCAGGGCGACATGGTCCGTTCCCAAACCGCGCACAGCTTTTTCGCAGTTCTTAAAGAGCGCAGCCAAACTATACATACGGACTTCCTAAGGGGGCGCGTAGGGCCATGTGAGCAACTCGACTGGAAATCGAACCGTTCTCAGGCTAGGAAGCGAGTTTGGGCGTGCGGGCAAGAGCTAATTGTAAAGGGAGGCAAAGACAGGGCGCAAGGCTTCATTGGGTGCGCAAAACGTGACCATGACTTTTGCAGCGTAGTGAAGGGCCAGGGCTCAACCGTCGGCCGTAACCGGATGGTTACTTGGGAGATCGGGGAGTGGGAGTTGGGGGTTGACCTCGTGACCTGCCCATACACAACACGCCACGCCACGCCACACCCGCCCCCCCCGCACACCCTGTGAGCAAGGCGTCCAGACCGCGGCACTTCACAAACATAATACGCATGTGTATGCATGGTTTGGGGCTACCTGAGCTGCAAAAGGGTCATGTGGTGGCCGCCCAGGCAACTGAGGGAGTCGGTGTGTGCCGATGCGTGTCGACAGGGTATGTCCGCGCCTGGGAGCAAGGAAGTCCGCCGATTGTGCTCATCATATACCCACGTATAGCACATATCTTCCATAAGTGCGCAAAGCTGTAAGACGTGCCCGCGCGAAGTTGGCTTTCACCGACATGTAAAAGCCAACTGGGTCTGAAGAGCCAACGCCAGGCACACAGGGCAAATCACTTATTTTGGATTGTAGCGATTTTAAGCAATGTCAGCGCAGGCCAAGCCAGTGTGCGACTTGAAAGTTCAAGGAAAAATCCTTGCCGCGCTCAGGAGCCCGCAAGGTTTAACCTTGCCTTTGGAGTGCCGTGTGACAATGTATGAGGTGACAAGCAGAATGGGCTGAACAACGTCCCGCGTGCAGCCCCAAAGGCCGAAAAAACGGGCGCCGAAGTACCGTGCCCCCACACCTTCGCGCACTGCCCTGATAAGTCGTGGAATCTGACTTCCCAACAGTGTGGTGACTCGGGCTGACGATTACGCTGCAGCCCCGGTGTCCCCGCCACTGGATACTAGAGTCTGTCCGCAAGCGCAGCGCAGTCATAGCTGGGGTACTTCCATGGCGCATGGCAAAACCAACAGCGCCAAATGCTGGGTGCGCCACTTAGCAGCAGGGGGGGGCCGTCCACGCAGAACATGTGAAAGCGATGGCGCCCCGACGAGGCCAGCTAGCACCGAGTACACTAGGGGTGTGGCTACCCGGAATTGGTGACGGCAGTCCTGACAACATGCGTGTATGGAATGCCGGGCGTGCGCGCGCAAGCGAATTTTTAGACCGCCCATGCGCCCAGGCAGCGCGCCGTACAGCCTTTCCCGCAGCAGCGCCAGGTTGCACAGCAAAATCATACCACGTATATCGTATG